>OX451737.1:1571131826-1571406854 GCA_948472305.1 Vicia faba | reverse complement strand
ATCTATATATATATATATATATATATATATATATATATATATATATATATATATATATATATATATATATATAATATATAATAATATAATATAATAATATAAATAATAAAAAAATAAAATAATTTTAATAAAAATGTAGGGGATGTATTTTATTTGGGTTAAACAAAATAGGGGGTGTGGAAAGTAGGGCCCTGAATTCAAATATTTAATTCAGGCCCAGATCATAAAGGGGTGTGGTTTTGAACTGCGTAGCAAAATGTGGTGTTTGTTCAGTAAAGGCCCAAGTTCAGATATTGAATTGGGCCCAAAATGCAACAAGGGGTGTGTATTCTAGCGTGGTAGCAAACTGTGACAATAAGGAGGGGTGATTAGCAATGGGATAGGCCCAAAATAGCTATCTGATCATGGGACAAGGATATGAGAGATCATGGAATTATGATGGATGCGCGATTGTAGGACGTATGATGTTGATCCAATGGTTGTGATGGGAAGCGCACGGTAGGTCATGGATGACGCAAACACAGAATCAAAGAGGGTTTATAAAAATACATTTTCGGACGTCAGGCCCATTTTTCCCTTTCTTTCTATTTCTACCCAAAACAACAAAAATCCTTTTGGTTATTTCTAGAGAGGCTCTTCCTTCTCTCAAGAATTCAATCGTGTCGTAAATCGGCCCAGCCTAGAGCTCCATCAGACGGAGATTGCTTCTTCCAGTAGCTGCATCTGGGTGCCACTGCATGTCTTCAACATTCATCCCAGCCACCGTGAACCTTCATTTGGGTTCTATGAACCCTAAGAACCCTAAGGGTTCATGATGAACCCTAACCAACTAAAACCCGGAAATCTTTAACAACTATGAACCCTAACCTTAGTCTTAAGAACCCTAACCCTATTCTGATGAACCCTAACCCTAACCTAACCCTAGAAATCCCAGAAACCCTAATTAACCCCAATCATACTGTTAAACATCAATCATCATGCAATCAAAACCCTAAAAGCTAAGTATTAGGCTTACGTCTCCGTAGTGATTTTGGTCGTATTAATTCATTTCTTTGTCTTTTTGGTTTTCCTTCCTAATCTTACTCTTCTTTTCTCTATCTTGCAGGTACGCTAGATGATGACAGTGGCGATAGAAATGGAGGCGCGATGTCGGTGAACCTCACAAATCTAGGGTTTTAGACTTTGAAACCCAAATTATAGATGGAGATGGCTTCAGTTGGAGACTCAAGACCGCAATCTTCCTTTCTCTATCTCTTATGTTTCTTTGCAATAATCCTCCCCCCATTTCTTTAGAATTTTTAGGTTTATTTATAGTTAGGTTTCTAGACAGATTTAGGAAACATTTCTGATTGTCGTTATATTTTGTATTGAATTAAGATTAGGAAGATTTAGATTAGTTTGTAAAAAGTTTTTGATTTATGAGATTTGATTTAGTTCTGTATAATATTTGCAAAGATTTGATTGTAATATTACTTGTAATTTTCGAGATTTGATTGAGATTCGCTTGATTTAAATTAATTGTAATCTAATTTATAAATCTGATCCCTTTTTGTTGTGATTTGATTCTGTTTTACGAATCTCTATAGTAGTTATTTTTTTATTTCTTGGGCTTGTTAGCTTGCTTAACAAAGAAGAGAGACAGTAAGGCCGCTGCAGATGCACATTAGAGTTTCAAACGCCCTTGTTGACTTGGTCAACACAAAAAAAACAAATATAATTTTTTAATAATACTAATAAAGAAAACAATATTAATTTTAATAATAAAGATACAATTATAAAAATAAAATTATAATAAAAAAAGTTGACTCGGTCAATCTATTGGAAAATTAATATAAAATATTAATAACAATAATACTCTATAACCATTGGGCCACAATCTAACTTATTGGGGCAACTGCAGCAAAAACAAAACATATCTCTTTGTAATACCAAACAAAAAAGCTAATGGGACGTCCAAAAACCTTTTACGGGCCAATAATCCCCAAGAATGGGTCCTCAACAAGTCAAGATTAAGACCACACTTCCCTTGTTGTAAAAAATTGAACAAAAAACCTTAATGGATCGACAAATTTGCATGGGCATTTTGATTTAGAAAGCCCATGAACTCTTTGTTAAAACACAACTCCCTTTATCAATTCACACCCCAAAATAATTTGAAAATAAATTAAAAAGGATAACTTTAATAAGGAATAATTTAGTTAGAAATCAATAGGGCAAATTTTGGGGTATGGCAATATGGAGCTTCATGATAAGCAGATAAGACCTTGTCGTGCCTTTGGCTGATCACACATCTTCTCAGTAATTGATCAGGACACTTATTATAGAGGAAAGGTTCATCCTAAAAATAGCTTATAGTCACATGGAAGAACCTTTTCCTTTGTTAGGAATGAAACTCAGGTGGTACAAATCTGCTAACCAAGTAATTGACAATGTCAGCGTACCATGGAGTCACACCAGCAATTATTAGTAACAACATCTCATCACAAAAATTCTTATGAATCTCCCCAACATTCTTATCCTGTACCTCATCTAGCAGCCTTGACAAATGATCAGCTACCAAGTTCTCAACTCCCTCTTATCTCTGATTTCAAGATCAAACTCTTGCAACAACATTACCCATCTGATAAGCCTCGACTTGACAACTTTTTTAGTAATTAGGTACTTAATTGTAGCATGATCAGTGTACACAATAACCTTGGTTCCGACCAAGTAGGATCTAAACTTATCAAAAGCAAACACAACATCTAGTAGCTCATTCTCAGTAGTAGTGTAGTTGACTTCAGCTTCAATCAAAGTCGCTTGCATCACACATTAACTCAAATGACTTTGTCTAGTCAGGAGCTTTCACCATAGGTGCAGAAATTAGATGAGCTCATCCACCATAAAAACATGCAACTACAGACACATATGTAACCACTTTCACTGGCTCAGGCTTAGCCACTTCTGGAGTCATCATATTTTTCATCATTTGGTGAATTTGGGCCACCTGAGCAGCAAGAGTTGTTGTTTCACTGACTTCATGAACTCCAACAAGTTTCTTTTGAGTAGAATTAACAATGGCTCTTGTAACTGACCATTGATAAGTTTTGGTTGTGATACTCTCAAACAATCTATAAACTTCTTCACGTGACTTAGACAAAAGAGATCATCCACTAGAGGCATCAAGCATGTCCCTTGAAGAAGGAATCAACCCATTGTAGAATGTTTCAAGTTGAATACAGATGGATATTCCATGGTGAGGACATTGTCTAAGAAACTCTTTAAATCTTTCCCAAGCATCAAATAAATACTCTACATCTCCTTTCCTAAATGAAGTGATTTCATTTCTCATCTTTGCATTCTTGGAAGGAGGAAAATACTTAGCTAAGAACTTCTCAGTTAGATCATTCCATGTGGCAGTGGAATTAGGCTCCAAGGAATTTAACCAACTCTTGGCTCTATCCCTTAGAGATTAAGTAAAAAGCATCAACCAAAAGGCATCATCAGTCACGCCAGGAATTTTGAAATTACTAGCAACATACAGGAATTATCTTAAATGTAAATGAAGATCTTCATTAGGAGAGGCTGAGTACTGGAAAGTGATTTATAGCATCTGAAACATCATACGCTTGAATTCAAACTAAGCTGCAGTGATTTCTAGCAAGATAATACCAGTGCTCATAGAATTTGGATCAAATACTGCATAGTCTTTGATGTTACAGGCCTTATCATTGGAAATACCAATAATGTCGTTATCAGCCATGACAGGGATTGGCTCCTCTTCCTCTACTGGTTGTACATGTGGTTCTAGATCTTCTTTTTTTCCAGATCAACAACAATAGGATCTCCTGGTCTTAGTCTAGTAAGTTGATATATTCTTAGTGCTCTGAGTTCTCTTTCAGGTTCAAGATATCCACTGTAAACTGGGCGTAACGACCTGTGCATACAATAGCTAAAAGACATGTCGTGACACCAGATTATAGGGAAACGTTAAAGGATATAATTCCTAAAATAAAAACAATAGTATTGAATACAAGGAAACATAAACGTAATGAATCCACTCCCCATCAACGACGCCAAAAACTTGTTCGCTTCTCAAAAGTGTCACATGTAAGTATACATGTTTTGATTGCAGTAAGTATACATGTTTTGATGGACAAAATATATAAACCTAAGAGAGACTTGGAAGGTGCCTTGAGATGACTAATCTTCAAGAGATAACTCTAGTCACGCTACAGCTCATTAGCTAGCACCGGATTGGATGAGGAAAGAATACTTTAGCACACTTCCACAACTCAAGAACTCAAAATTTTGCAATACTATCTTGGAACGGTTAAACTCTTTTTTTATCTTCAAACACAACTCTATTTATAGACCAAGGATTAAGGTTTGTATGTTGCATTGGATCATGGGCTTATGTTCAGGAAATTACATCAAGCCCATATAAAATTAGAGCCAACACACAATTCAATAGCTTAGAAAACAAGGAATCATCGTATAGGAGGACAATGGTGGGAGACAAGGTGTATTATGGAAGAATGCCACATCAGGTGCAGGTGTAACACCCCAATTCTACGCGGCAATTATAAATGTAAATCAGAGTTATAAAATTCATACAACTGAATCATGATGCCACAAATTCAACTTAAAAACACATTGCATTCAACATGGATATATAACACTTTTAAAACTCTGGATGAACCAACCACAAAATAATTTAATCTCTTAATTTAACAACTTGAACAACTACGCAGCGAAATCATAATAACATCTTTGTCCAACATTACAACAACTTCAAAATAAGACATGCTTAACAACAATCAAATTAAAGTTCAACAACTGAAATAATCAATAACTAAAAGCAATGAGCGTTCATCCCCCCCCCCCCCCCCCGAGTGTTACGTATCAGAGCAATGACACCGACTCGAACTACTAAAGGTATACAACCTTCACTCTGGATTACCTGCACGTTACCAACGTAAGGGTAACATTCAAACAGAAGGGGTGACATATCTAACAATATAATAAAATGTATGATAAATAATATATTAAATCATATCATATGATATCACCACCTCACATCTTAGAAACTGCAATAATCGCAACGGAACATCAACAACATATAACATTACTGCATCAATACACAACTTATTTATGCAATCATATAATGCGACTCAATACTATGAAAATGCATGTGGTACCATCGGAGCAGAACTCCCATCTTTAAATAATTTCCAATAAATAGAGGCATCAACAAGGCATAAGCATTCATATTAATATTCGCCAATACAGGCCATCTTAACGAGCATCGGCTCCATCTTGATATGAAATTTATGCGACACAATCATGAATGTAGTAATAACAACCACAATTAACAACATCTTAAAACAACACCATCGTTGGCCATAAGCCTACATCTTAATAGCTGTCAATTATTAGAGGCATCTCAACATCATTCATCAACATAATTCATAAACATAGTTCACCAACATAATTCATCAACATAATTCATCAACATAATTTATCAACAAAATTCATCAACATAATTCCACAACAACTCAGCCATAACAATAATACAACGACAGATCGACAATCCCTCAATGTTGGCCATAGGCCTACAACATGATAATGCCTATAATTAATTAATAATCTAAGGCTTATCTCTAATTTCCAAACCTCTATGTATTATTATTCTGTAATACTACATCATTATCATTATAAATCTTATTGTCATGAACCAAGCGATAATCTAAGATCGTCTTATCCTCATCATACTTCACAAAATCATCATAGTGATTGATGCGGGAAGCTAACTCTAATCCTAATTTTGGTAATAGGATTATTTTTCTTATCCTTCATTTTAATCCTTAAGAATGAAGTTCAACATGTTAGCTATCCAATGCTTCAAACGGCACTTCAAACGGAGTCCGGAAACTCAAGTTATAGCCTTTGGAAGAATCTGTCAAAAATCAGACTGCATGAGTCGATGCATACTTCTTTGAGTCGACGTGTACTGGGTTGAAATCCTGCATGAGTCGACGCGTGATCCCCTTGTTCCGACTCATACTGAGTCTGAAACACTGCATGTATCAATGCATGATCCTATGTATCGACTCATCCTGAGTCTTAATTCCTGTATGTGTCGACACATGATCTTTGAGGTCGACTCATACTGACCTGTGTTGAATATTTTATGTGGTTTCAGTGCAATTTCCCTGCCCTAGGTCCTAAAAACAACCTCTAATCATAGGTAATACTCAATTATAATGATCCTATGTTTCTACATCAATTATACAACCTTAGGGTATCATTATTCATCTCTAAATCATTGATCCTCATCAAACAACAATGTATATATTTTTATCATAAACAAAACAACTTTTCAAATCCAATCCCACATACTACTCATCATAAATCCAATTATAGAGTCAGAACCCCACTCTTACCTTGTATTGAAGGTTGCTCTACGATTCTTTTTCGATTGAAATCTGTTTTGCTCTTTTTCTTCTTTTCTACAACTTTCACGTTCTCTTCCAACCCTTATTTTATTCTCTTCTTACTGCTACTTCTTTTTCCTTATTAATTCTAAATAACTAATATAATAACCCTATAATTCTCATTATGTCTTAATGGGCTTAAAACTCCTACACCCCCTTTCTACTACTTCTAATCCTTAAAATAAGCTCACATCAAATAATATTATTATTCTAATATTATTCCACAACTTGATATAATAGATTAATTCAATTAATCACACACGACATCTATCATCATGACACAACTTCACAAATAATCCAAAAATAATTTAATTAAATAATTAATTAAATTACGGTCATTACAACTCTCCCCCACTTAGAATATTTTTGTCCTCGAAAATTTACCTTAATCAAACAACTCAGGATAGGAGTCCCGCATCTTGCTTTCCAACTCCCAAGTCATGCTTTCTCCGGAAGCTCCTAGTCAAACCACTTTAACCAAAGCAATCTCTTTGCCCCTCAGAGTATTTATTTCATGATCTGTGATCAGTACAGGCATCATCTCCACAGTAAGATTATCCCGTACTTGCACATCATCCATATGAATCACATGAGATAGATCTGAAATATACTTCCGGAGTTGCGACACATGAAACACATCATGCAAATTCGAAAGGTTAGGCGGTAAAGCCACTCTATAAGCAACATTCCCCACTCTCTCTGAAATCTGATATGGATAATAAAACGAGAAGTGAGCTTCTTAGACTTCAATGCTCGCCCAACACCAGTCACAGGGGTAACTCTCAAAAACACATGATCACCCGCTTGAAATTCTAAGTCATTCCTTCGCTTGTCATAATAACTCTTCTGTCTACTTTGGGAAGATTTCATCTTTTCTCGAATCAACTTCACCTTCTCAGTAGTCTCACGAACAAGTTCAGGTCCAAGTACTACACTTTCTCCAGATTCATGCCAACATAAAGGAGTTCTACATATTCGACCATACAACGCTTCAAAAGGTACCATCCAAATACTAGAATGGTAACTATTATTATAAGTGAACTCTAACAACGGAAGATAAGTATCCCACGAACCTCCCTGAAAAGAACACATGCCCTCAATAGATCTTCCAACAACTGAATAGTCCGTTCAGTCTGGCCATCTATCTGAGGATGATACGCCGAACTCAACCTCAACTTATAACCCAACGCTTCTTGCAAAATCTTCCAAAAATCAGAAGTAAACCTCAGATCTCTATCTGACACAATGCACAAAGGAACACCATGCAGCTTCACAATTACACTAGTGGAAATTTCAGCCAACCCCGTCACTGGAAAATTGATGTTAATAGGAATAAAATGAGCCAAATTTGTAAGCCTATCAACAATCACCCAAATCTAATCATGTCCTCTTAAAGTATTAGGTAACCCTGTCACAAAGTCCATTGAAATGCTATCCCATTTCAATTCTAGAACTTCTAACGGTTGCATCAACCCTACAGGCTTCTGATGTTCAACTTTCGACTTCTGACAAGTCAAACATGCATACACAAACCGAGCCACATCACTTTTCATCCCAGGCCACCAAAACAAACCTTTCAAATCTTGATACATCTTTGTAGCTCTTGGATGAATACTCAACTTACTTCTATGACTCCCTTCAAGTATCACTTTCTTCATCTCTGCATCATCAGGAATACAAATCTGGTTATGAAATCTCAACACACCTTGCGCATCTAACTTAAAATCATTATTCTCAGACTGATCGATCCCAACCATCAAATCTACCAGTTTCACATCCAACTTCCGAGCTTCTTTGATACTGTCTAGAAATTCATTATTAATCTTCAACATACCCAACATAACGCTCCACGGTGTCACCTCGCGAACCAAACTCATGTCCATGAACTGTTCAATTAACTCCAACTCTTTAACCATCATTGTCGACATATGTAAAGTCTTTCGACTCAACGCATCAGCTACCACATTCGCTTTTCCTGGATGATAATTCAAACCGAAATCATAGTCCTTTAACAATTCCAACCATCTTCATTATCTCATATTTAATTCCTTCTGATCAAATAACTACTTTAAGCTCTTATGGTCACTAAACATTTCAAATCTAGAACCATAAAGATAATGCCTCCAAATCTTAAACACAAAAACAACTGCAACAAGCTCTAAATATTGCGTAGGATAGTTCTTATCATGAGTCCTCAACTGCCTTGACGCATAAGCAACTACCTTATCATTCTTCATAAGCACACCTCCTAAACCCATATTAGAAGCATCACAATATACCACAAAAGGTTCTCCTGAATTAGGCAACGTCAAAATCGGAGCCGACGTGAATCTCTTCTTCAATTCTGTAAAACTTTCTTCGCACTGAACATCCAACACAAAAGCTCTACCTTTACAAGTCAACTTAGTCAACGGAAGTGCCAACTTAGAAAAACCTTTGATAAACCTTCTATAGTAACCAGCTAATCCCAAAAAGCTTCTAATCTTAGTAGCTGACTTTGGAGTTTCCCATTGCAACACAACATCAACCTTCGATGGATCTACAACAATACCACTACCTGAGATTACATGACCAAGGAAACTAACCTCCTTTAACCATAACTCACACTTGGACAACTTTGCATACAACTTCTTCTCTTTCAAAACTTGCAATACTACTCTTAAGTGTTCTGCATGCTCTTCTTCTGACTTAGAGTAAATCAAAATGTCATCAATGAACACCACTACAAACCGATCCAAATAAGTATGAAAGATACGAGTCATGTATTCCATGAATACTCCCAGTGCATTAATAACACCGAAAGGCATCACCGAATACTCATAATTTCCATAACGCGTTTTGAAAGTCGTCTTCTGGATATCTTCATCCTTCACTTTAATCTGATGGTAAACCGACCTCAAATCAATCTTACTGAACACACGAGCATCCACCAATTGGTCCATTAAGTCATATATTCTTGGAAGTGGATACTTGTTCTTAATCGTCACTTTATTCAACTGTCTATAATCTACACAAATCCTCATACTCCAATCTTTTTTCTTTACTAGCAACACTGGAGCTCCCCACGGCGATACACTTGGTCTTACAAACTTCTTTTCAAGTAACTCCTCCAATTTCTTCTTTAACTTTGACAATTTAGATGCATACATCATGTATGTTGCCATAGACACAGGTCTGGTACCAGGTACAAGATCAATAGCAAATTCAAATTCCCTCTCCGGTGGTACATCAGGAATTTCATCAGGGAAAACTTCAGGAAATTCATGCACCACTTGTAATTCCACAATTATTGCTTGAGTCTCTACAGATAGCGACGCCATTAACGAGAACATATGTGATTCTTCTTGCATTAACTTCCTCAACTGTCTAGCAGACAACGGACTATCTTCCTCTTCCTCAGGAGTAGAAAACCTCACAGACTTGTCATAACAGTTAATATGAATATAGTTATGCTCTAACCAGTTCATACCCAAAATCACATCCAACACTTTTAAAGGCAAACAAACCAAATCAACAGCAAAGTCTCTATCGAAAATCGACAAAGGACACTTTAAACACACGAAAGAAGTAGTCACCGACCCCTTGGCTGGAGTGTCGACGACCATTTCTCCATTCAAAGGAGACAACATAAGACCCAATCTTTCAACACAATCAGCAACAATAAAGCAATGAGTAGCACTGGTATCAATAATAGTAATTAAAGGAGTACTATTAATGAAACATGTACCTCTGATAAGTCTATCCTCAGCAGCTTCCTGATCCTCAACCAAAGCGAACATTTTACAACTTGTCTGCGCCCTCTTTGGTTTCTAACACTGACTATCAATGTGCCCTTCTTCACTACAATTGAAACAAATTACATCCTTATGCTTGCACTCTGTCATACCCCAAATTTGCCGTACCCTAATCTAGGGTTTTCTTTAAATAAAATTTTATTATTTAGTTTTCACTTTTATAGGGGTATTTAAAGTCAAAGGGGTGTGTTGATGTAAAATAGACCAATGGTTCATTAAGTCTTAAAAATTGTTTCAAGTTTAAAAGGGAGGTGTATTGTTTTAATCAAGGAGGTGTGAACAAATTTGTTTTTAATAAAGCCTATTACAAGCTTTTGATTTATTTTAAGAAAATGTTTGTTTACTTACGGTAATTATTATTATTATTATTATTATTATTTTTAATCAATTATCATTATTATTATTATTTGAAGTTGTATTCATGATTTTTTTTTTAAAAACGATGGATTAATCGTATGGCCCATTTCAAGTTTTGATTTTTGTTTTGAAAAAATGTTTTGTTAATAACATTATTATTGTTACAATTATTTCTTTATATTTAATTATTATTATTATTATAATTATTTAGTTAGAAATAATATCATTATTATTGTTATTAGTGTACAACTATTAACTATTCTGATTTTATTATTATATTTAAACATTATTATTATAAAATTGTTTATTTATTATTATTGAAAATGATTTTTTTTTTTTTTTAAGAATTAAGGCCCATTTTTACTATGTTGAAAATAATTATTTTTGTTGTTGTTGTTGTTCAGTCTGTTAGAGATTTTACAACCCAATCAAGCATTTTTTAAAACTAAAACAAAACATCTGACCCAAATCAAGAAACACAATATTTTTTTAAACAGAATTGGAGACGACATTCAAATGCAAAATCAATACAGCGCTCATTGTTTACAGACAAGAGATTCAAATACATGCCTAATTCAGAAAAATCTAATAAAAACTAAAATTAAAATCAGAGACCAAATCAACTCAAAACAGAAACAACTTTCTTTAGCATTCAAGGACTGATTCAATATAATTACAGCAAATCAATACAAGTTTCCTAATCAAAAATCAAGAATAATAGAAACATTAACTTACTTCCTAATTCATAAATTCCTAATCCAGAACCCTTATTCAATTTCAAAATCACAAATTTACAGACACATTAAACTGATTCCTAAATTACTCTAATCCTAAATCACTATAAAAACTAAAGAATTATAGAGAAAAGAGGAGAATAAAAAATTTCCTACAGCGGGAAGTATCAAAAGTTATAGAAAATTACACTAGAGGGGGAAGAAAGTGTTGCAGTAAAAGGACCTCCGAACCGTTCATATCCATATTTGGGGTTTGGGTTTCGAGATCCGAAACCTTAAACGCGGTGGAGCCTCGCTAGCCGCCACATCTCCAGTCGCTCTGCCGCACCACTCATCACAACGACTGTGACTAGCTACCACGCTGAAACCGGACGGTACATATCCACCATCGAATCTTCTCTTCCAAATGGCCATCCAGGCATGCGTTTTTTTCTTTTTAGTTTTTATTTAAGAAAGAGAAAGAAGACAGGGAGAGAGGAAATATAACACTACAGGTAATTAAGGGGCCTTTTCTTATTTCAATGCATACAATATATTTTTTTTATTTCTTTGTTTTTTTATTATTATTTTTTTTCCGCCATGTGTCCATCAGGCATTAGAAGTTTACATGTCTTGATTTTAATTTGGTACAGAGTAATACGTAGGGGCATTGCTTCATCCATTAGTCCAGATTCTTGTCTTTTAAATTTTTTTTTCATTGTTTTGTTATTTAATTAGAATTAGGATCCTAGGAATCATTATGGGCCTTGGGACATCTTACTCTTCAACTTCAATTCCCACCCCCTTTTAGATTTATTTATTTTTTAAATTATTTTTCTAATTAATTTAATTAGGATTGTTTTAATCAGATTTATTTAGTAATTAACTTACCTGATTTTATCCTAATAGTATGAAAGTAGATATACAAGATACTCTTTTCTTAAATCGACTACAAAAAATAATTAATTCAATATTTTGCAAAGACATTAAAATCAAACTCTTAAAAATAAATTTTGTAACATAATTTAATTTAATATTTTATATCAAAATATTAAAACCCTATATCAGACTCCTTGATTGTACGTTTAAAAAATACGCAAACAAATGGAAAACTATTTTTATAATAAATTAAATCAAACAATCAATTTTCAAAAAGGAATACAAAGAGTTTTTAATTAACTTCGCGCTTAGTTCAAAATCTCCGCTATCTACACATTCGAACTAAGTGCGGGGGAAATTAAAATATCTGCGTAATCCGTAAAAAACACGAACCAACAGACGAACTACGAAAATGGGACTCTAATTCCTCCTAAGAGGATACGTAGGCATACGATCAAAAATCGTTGCGAGTCCCGCTAACTAAAATTCAAACCCTTTTCCCAAATAAATAACTAAAACCCTATTTCCTAAAAACACACCTCTAAACCTAATATCCTTGGGTAGACAAGGGGTGTCTAACACCTTCCCCTCGTCTAGAACCGAGTCAAACTTAGAATCTATGAATTTCTTTTAGGGTTATTCCTTTATACTCCCTTCCTTTAGGATAAAAATTAAGGGTGGCGACTCTGATTAAAAAAACCAGTTGCAACAGCTGGCGACTCTGCTGGGGAGTCAACCCTAGGTTTAGAAGCCTCAACTTTAGGTTTTAGGGTTTTTCTTTATTTTTGGGTTTTATTCTTTCATGTTTAATTATTTATTTTCTTGCTTATTTTTTATTATTCATTATACTTATATATTTGTGGTGGGATTTATAATTTTGCAAAAAAACTTATTCTCAAAAACCTTAGAAAGAAGGTTCGTCTATTAGCCAAGGGGTTACATCAACCCTATGAGTTTATGTGATGACTTCGCCTAGAGTCGGTGGAACTCCACAAAAGGAATACCTCTCGAGAGACATCCTCTTAGGAAGTAGGACTTTGGAATGATACCTATGACTCTTTGTACGACCTTTAAACCAGAAACTCATGATAAAGACCTTTCATGACCTAGAGACGAAAGTTTTGGTCTGTAAAGAGACTCCGCTTAAGGGAGGCCCTTGTGCCTTTCCCTCTAGTGTCATTTATGATACCCTTAAGGAAGCCACCTTATGGGGAGGATAGAATATATGTAGGCCAATACTAATAACCTACCTTATAAGGATACCTTTCACAAATCCCACTACAATCTGCAAGGGTTATCCCTTTATTCACTACTATCTCTAGCCCGCAGGGCTTCCGTCTTTATCATCATCCATGTCCTGTAGGGACTCCTCGTTGTCTTTCACTAGGCCATAATCCTAAAAAATTCCTACCTATCTCAATCTCCAAGATAATGTAGGACATCATCAAATCTATGTCTATTATCATCTTCGTCCGTAAGGAGTCCCTGCCTGCTTCAATTTCTGAGACAGAGTAGGATATCATCATAAAACTTGTACAGGGTACCCCTACATCTACCATCATACTATATCTACATCACATTGCATATTCATGAATTTTTCATACCCAAGCATTTTCATACGTTTTCATTCTTCATCCATCTGCATAAAACTCACATCTCTTCCATCTGAGAAATTTCAACCATAACCCGACAAGGTGATTCCCGGATACTCAGAACGAACTCGAGATAACTTATAAAGCAAGTGTAAAATTAGATACAACAATGGAAGAAGGTCAATAAGCCACAACTGAGGACATCATTACACCTCAAGGAGACACTCAAGCTCGATCTCATCCTGTACAAGCTGCCATGAAGAACCTTGATGTGCAAGCACACGCCATTTTCCGAGACGGATATACTCCATCCCATGAATCAATTGAGTATCATCAATTTGCATTCCCTACGCCAAAACCTCAAGGGGAAAACTTGACCATGAATACTAAAGAATTCCAAAATCTTGAGGACGCCAAAAGATATCGCATACTAGAAGAGAGGCTTAGCGCCATGGAAGGACAGGACACTCGTGACTTTGATGTTTCTGCCTTATGTTTGGTTGAAGACGTGGTATTTCCTCTGAAATTTAAGATGCCAGATTTCGAAAAGTACAAAGGGTCTAGTTGCCCTAAGACCCATTTGAAGATGTATGTTAGGAAGATGGTAGCGTACCCACGCGACAACAAATTGCTTATCCATTGTTTTCAAGACAGCCTTAGTGGAGTATCATTAGAATGGTATACACAATTGGAAAGAAACCACGTTCCCACATGGAATGACTTGGATGTAGAATTTCAGAGGCATTATCAATACAACACCGACATGGCTCCAAGTCGCACGCAACTGCAAGATTTATCTTAGAGGAGCAACAGATCCTTCAAAGAATACGCATAGAGATGGAGGGATCTGGCTACTCGAGTACAACCGCCTTTATTGGATAAGGAGTTAATAGACATGTTCATGTGTACTCTACAAGGTTAGTATTATGAAAAAATGTTGGGCAGTATATCATCACGCTTTTCTGACCTAGTAATAGTTAGGGAGCACATCGAGAATGGCATCAAGACTGGAAAATTCCAGAGCATCTCGAGTGACTCGACTAGTCAATCCCTTAGATATTTTCAAGTGGGAGAAGAAAATGAAACGAGTGCGATATGGGAAAGTTATCAATATCCAGAAACCCCGTCTTCTGTGCCTTATCATCAATATTCATGTGTAGTAGATGCTCAGTGCCAACAACCATCCTCTGGACTTCAACACCAGCATCCATGACCTATACCACATAACCAGAAGATTAAGATTTCACCTCAACATCGATGTCAGAATCGACAGGCTCAGAATCAAAACAATCATCATCAATGCCCAAATCAGCATAGGTATCCAAACAGCCAAAAAGGGGAAAACCACCGATTTGACCCGATCCCCATGACATACAGTCAATTATGGTCATATCTGGTCCAAAATTCAGCAATGACCCCTAGACAAACTAGATCAATGAAGTCTTCATTTTCTCCTTGGTGCAACTCAGATGTTCAATGTGAGTTTCGTGATGGTTTAGTGGGGCATTCAATTGAAGAATGCAATTCATTCAAAGAAGCGGTGCAAGAGCTGATTGATAATAATCAATTAACTCTTGAAGAAGATGGTTCTCATATGATGGAAAATCTCTCGCCCTGATTGGTGGATCATTACATAAGCTTATCTCCAGGATAATTACGCTTTATCATTTCAAATTGTAATTTCCTTTTTGCTAAGTGTTATTTGTTATAAACTTTGTACTCTTTGGTCAAGTAATTTTAATAAAATAAGCATGCATGTTTTTGAAATCGATTCATTCCACGAATAATCAACGACTTTCCATTTCACTCTTCTTTTCCATTTTTAAATTAACAAACTTCGATGGAGAATGATGAAAATACAAAATAATCGAATTTTGCTGACGTATGCTTTTTAATAGTAAGGCTTAGCTGACGATGTAAGGCATTATTTCAGTCCCTAGACAGTGGAGATATAAGGAGATAATCTGTAGTCAACCCCCTCGAGCCAGAAGTTAAAGTTCTTTCTATTCTCTAAAAAACCCTTAATCTTAACCAGGGGCAGGGTAGATTTCAATTAATTTGAAGATGCATTCATATCCCAGGAGAATCAAAACAATCTAAGCAAATGTTCAAGCATATATCTTTCCTCGATACATCATCGAGATAACGGTCTAAGCAAAGGTTCAAGCATATCTCTTTCCTCGATACATCATTGAGAAAACAACCTAAGAAGATATTCGAGCACATCATTTTCCCCGCGTTCATCTCCCAAGATTGAGGAATCAATAAAAATAAAGTCCAAGACACCATTCTTCCTCAATCAAGATCGAAGAAATGATGTAGATGAAGCTTACAACAATCAGCATGGTAGTCACAAATTTTCAAAAGCAAAAGCAAAAAAAAAAAAATTTCAAAAAATATAGAGAAAGCCTGCTAAGTCAAAACAAATCAATACTTGACTTAGGTAAAAATTAAGGCATACCAATGGATCTAAGAAAAGAATTCAAAAAAATTGGTCCATGCAAAAATAAGGGATTGAAAATAATAAATTTTGTGACTGCCACCTTAAGAACCATCAAGGCTTCTCATCAACGCTTGGATCTTATTAATGCTCATATCTTATCAATGATTTTCATCGGCACTTGGATCTTTGTTGTGGTACGGTGGGAGAACTGACTATGGTTTTGCGTTTGTTTTCGCAAATGTTTCGGTTGAGCAAGAGTCGCCACCGACTTTTTATTTTATCCTAAGGAAAGGTTTAAAAAGCACAGCAAAAAACCTTTGAGATTTTTCTTGGGTTCGGGGAGTAGATTATAGAAAGGGAAGGTATTAGCACCCTTTCTATCCATGGTTATCCATGGGCTCTTAGTTACTTGCTTAGATCAACTTGCCTTGGTTTTCAATTGTTTGAAATGGTGCTTGGTGTGTGGTTTAGAAAATGCTTTGAAAAAGATGCCTTGTATAGGCTACCCTTGTAACAATTCTTTACTCGAATGTTTTACAAAAGGTGTTTTGTCTTTTGAAAAGATGTTCCAAGGTTTTTGAAAGTTTGTTTTGAAAGTGTTTGTGAAGTGTGGTTTGAAAATAGGCAAGTGTTTTGTTTTGCAAGTTGATAAGTACCTAAGAGCTATCTACCCTAAAGTTCTCAAAGATTTTTGTTATGTTTTAACCCTTTTGACAATTTTGTTCCACCATTGCATTTGGTGGACAATCTTGTATTAGGAGGTAAAAGGGACGGGCGCGGGTCATCGTTTAGACCATAATTGCAATAGTGCTAAGTATCTTTGGGCAATTTCTCTTTGAAAGGGACTTGATCGTTTTAGGCAACTTTTCGAAAGCGTCATCGAGGGACTATGATCAATTGGTTTATATTTGTTTTGCCCAAAGAAACCTAACATGCAATATGGCCCATTTATTTGAAGGCAACAAAGTGGAATACCCTAGGGGTGCAAGTGTGATATGTGTTGTCCATATTTCATGCTTGTTTATCTTGAAATTAGGTCAAACTATTTTGTTCTTTTTATTTGCATACAAACCCTAATTCTAGCATGGTATATTTAGAAAGCGTTTAAAGTGCGAAAAGTAAAATTCCTACACTATTACAACACAATATGGGAAGGGGGGTACAAATGTTCAAATGGGAGGATATTTAGGCAAGAAATTAAAACCTAGCTATTACATCATTTTTGGAATATTTACAAATAATTGATTGCATAAATTAAATGGAAAATTAAATAAAGGTGCAAAAATGCAAAAAAGGGTTTTTATATGTATGAGAAAAAAGTATTATTTATGTTAAATAAATAAAAAATTAAAAAGTATTATTTTTGGAGTTTTTGTATTTTAAGGGTGAAACCCTAATTTTTATTAAGTAATATATATATTATTTAATTTACACAAATATTTATTTATTATGTACAAAAAATAAAATAAAATGAAATATATTTATAAAAAGTATTTTTTATGTCAAGTATTAATAAAAATAAAAACATATGTATTTTTGTATTTTTACCCTAAGTATATATATATATATATATATATATATATATATATATATATATATATATATATATATATATATATATATATATATATATATATATATATATATATATATATATATATATATATATATATATATATATATATATATATATATATATATATATATATATATATATATATATATATATATTAATTCCTAAATGTGTATTATATATAAAAATAATAATATTTAATATTTATAAAAAAAGTACATTTTGCATAAAATATTTTCAAAAAAGAAAATGTAATAAAATCAGAAAAGAAAATATATTTGCATTATTTTTCCTATCTATTCTAAATAATATATATATATATATATATATATATATATATATATATATATATATATATATATATATATATATTTATGTACAAATGATTCCTATAAACAAATAAATGCTAAAAAATAGAAAAATGGTATAAAAAATATTTTTTATATTTTTTATATAATAAGCAAAAATAAATAAGTCAGAATGAAAAAAGAAAAGTCAATAAATCATTGAAATAAACCAAATGGGCCCAGGGGGTGTCAAAGTGAAAAGAGTGTGTGAAAAGAAATAACACAAAGGCCCAGCCCATGAAACTTCTTCTTCAACCTTCAGCCAAAAACGTTCACAAAAAACGCGTGCCTGTGATCAAGTTCAAACATCCTGATTCCTTGATCTTTTGCACAAACTTCCAACATAAGAAATGTTAAGCATTGAATCACGATTCCAAATATATATAAAACTCATCCTAACTCTCAGAAATGAGAGAGAATTTTGACATTCCCAAATCCTGACCTAAGTTTTCTGCCATGTTCAGACTCAAAATTCTTGCAGCACACATAATATAAATGAAATCTAATTACATGGGCATGTTCAGGGCTATGAATGTGACATATTATCTTCACAAACCTAAAGCTAACAATGCCTAATAAGAGAGATATGAGTTTATGAACTTACCTGTTCAGTTGAAGTTCTATCTGGCAATGGAGAAGCTTTCAGTGCAAGGTGATGATTGGTATAGTTTCCTTGATGTCCAGGGATGCTATTCCAAGCTTTACTTTGTCTTGAAACCTTTTGAATCGTGATAGAGCTCTTCACCTGCAAATCATAAAAGTAAAAATGGCCAAAAGGGTTAGAGGAGTTACAGGTTGCTTCTAATGCTTTGGATAGTTTGGATTGATGGTAGGGAAGGTGTCTGAAGTGGTTTGGGCAAGAATGCTTGAAAGGATTGAGAGTTGGAACTCAATCTGCAGAGTTTGCTCTGTTTGAGCAGTTTGATGGTGGTTCTGAGTTTGTGGAGGTATTGGAGGTATTGGAGTCGTGTTCTAGCTTGTGCTTGATGATTAGGAAGTGTACAAAACAATTGCTTAAGTGTTCTAATGCTGAGATGAAAGTTATGTTGTGATATGGGATGTTTCTTAACACTTAAGCAAGAAAATGTCAAGTTGAGGTTTAGGCAGGTAGAGGACCCCTAATCATGCTGCAAAGCTCCTCCTTGATCAGTGTGTTATGCTCATAATCTTGTGCCAATTAGATTTCATCTGTACTTGTTGGATTTGCAATATGACATAAAGCTTGCTTTTGCAAAAATGGAAGAAATGCTTTATCTATTTATGGACTAATCCAACATGTAATGCACAAGCTCATGAAACAAAGCTTTAGCACAATGAACATGCATTAAATTATTGAGTGTTGGATGGTTTAAGGACCTGTAATGCAGCACAAACCAAGCTGACTTGCAAATGGCATAAGTTATGAACATGTACATGACCAATTCAAAAGTGAGTTTTTGCCATATTGTGAAATTCGATTCTCTCAAGTTATGAGGTTGTTTGTTGAGTTCTTTGACATTTTGGAAAGCTTGGAATGTGTACTACAATCCATCTTTGAAATACAAATTGAAATTCCAAGTGGAAGTGTATGGAAAATGGCCTTGAAGTTAGGTAGAAAACCTTGCCAAAATAGGTTAAAATTTCACTAAGTTAAGAATGGTTTAGTACCCTTATTCCAAAAATTGTAACTTGAGATACAAGCCTCATTTGGGAAAACTTTGCGAATCAAAGTTGTAGATTATGCAACAAGCTACAACTTTCATGTTTTGACTTTTGTTTGAATCCAAATGAATCTTGGTGAGAAAGTGGGGCAAAGTTGGGAAAAAATTAGAGTTTTTCATAACTTAGAAAAATTCTAAGTTATGAAAAATTCTCATTTCTAACCCTAATTTGCATTTTTGATTTCTTGGTGAACAAGTTTCATGATTTGGCATGTTTTGATGAAAAATGAATCTTGACCCTTGATTTTGACCAAAAAGTCAAAGTTTGACTTTTCAGTATACAGTCAAAATTGATCAATTGACTGGGAAATTCAACTGTCAATCTTGTGTACTTGGGTTCTTTTGAACTTGTTGAGCATGTCAAGATAAATCCATGGGGTCCTTGAGTCCATATGTGAACTTGGTTTGCCATTGGCTAGGTCAAACAGTCAAAAATTGCCTTTGTGCAGTCAAAACCCTAAAAATGACCATTTTGCCCTTTTGGTGATCTGATCAAATTTCTTGTGGAATTGTGATCCAAACTTGACCAAATGGTTCATATGAGTTCATAATGTTGATGTGGGTCAATTTTCATGAGGTTTGACTGTCAATTGGCCACATTTGACTTTTTCCCCAATACAGTTGATTTCTAGGTCAACTGTCCAATTGACTGGGCAAAACTTAGAATCAAGGCTTGAAACTTGATATGGATAAACTTGGGAGTCCAATATGAAGCAAGAAAGTCATCTTAGGAATTTTAGGTCAAAACATCTTTGTGCAAACACAAACCATAATTTGGGTCAACAGTGCAAGGAGAAGTCTTGAGCAGATGAAACCCTAACTGGATCCTGATCTTCAAGGGCTTTGTGATGAGAAATCATTGAGAAATGGGAGGGAAAATTTTGGGGTACAACAGTTGCCCCTGTTCAATCTTCTTGAACCTGAAGAGTTAGATTGGCAAGTTTGCCTTTTGCGACTCGAGGGTAAAAGGAGATTGGACACTAGAGTGCCCCTTAAATTTGCACTCGTCAAAGCAATGGATGCGGGAATGGGCTTAGAGATGCCATTTGGAGATGGGATTAACGATGCCATCGGGAGGAATGACAGAAACTTGTCGGGGATGGGCTTAAAGATGCCATCTGGAATGAGTATCAGGAAGGTGTCCATGCCTTGGACCATCTCTGAACTGGGGGTCTGAATAAGCAATAGATTGACATCCGTTGTTGGGAGGAATCCGTAAACTGTTTTCAAAAATTACATCTGAACAAGTTGATAGATTGACATCCGTTGTTGGGAAGAATCCATAAACTATTTTCAGAAATCTTGAAGTTGAACAAGCAATAGAGCAACATCCGTTGTTGGGAAGCGTCCGTAAACTGTCTTCAAAGGTTGCATCTGAACAAGCGATAGATTAACATCCGTTGTTGGGAAGAATCCATAGACTGTTTTCAGAAGTCTTGAGAAGAAACTGAACAAGCGATAGGTTAACATCCGTTACTTGGAGAACCCGTGACCTGTTTTCAGAAATTTTGGGATTGAATAAGCAATAGAGCAGCGTCCGTTGTTGGGAAGCGTCCGTAAACTGTTTTCAAAGGTAGCATCTGAACAAGTGATAGATTAACATCCGTTGTTGGGAAGAATCCATGAACTGTTTTCAGAAGTTGCATCTGAACAAGTTGATAGATTGACATCCGTTGTTGGGAAGAATCCATAAACTGTTTTCAGAAATCTTGAAGTTGAATAAGCAATAGAGCAGCATCCGTTGTTAGGAAGCGTCCGTAAACTGTTTTCAA
This sequence comes from Vicia faba, assembly GCA_948472305.1. NCBI lineage: Eukaryota > Viridiplantae > Streptophyta > Magnoliopsida > Fabales > Fabaceae > Vicia > Vicia faba. The sequence continues at coordinate 1,571,385,208 of OX451737.1, read as the reverse complement.
AAATTGCATCTGAACAAGTTGATAGATTGACATCCGTTGTTGGGAAGAATCCATAGACTGTTTTCAGAAGTCTTGAAGAGGAACCGGTGTAGGGCTTCCTGAGGATGAGCTCGTGTAAAACTGCATCTAGATAAATCTGGAATAAGCATTAGAATGTTGCCGTGTCTGGGTCACATCCGAACTATTCCTGGAAAGAAACTCGGAGGATAGTGATTCTAGTCTTTTGACTGATCTTACCTGAAAAGGTAAAGAGTTAGTTATATGCAATGTCATGATGCATGACGCAATGTATGTTATATGATATGAATGTAAATGAATGCGCATGTAAGCTGGAGAGCTGTCTTGCAAAGGATAGACGAATCCGAGATGGCTGAGGATAAGAGTATCTTGACTGCTGTCGGGAAGAATAATTCCTGGTTGTTACTGGAGAATAAAGAACTTGGGTTGTATACCAATCTTCTAGGGAATTCCGGATGACTTCTACTGGGGAGTACCAATCTAATAGACTCGTGCTGGAGATGTAAGACCGAGAATCTTTAGTTTAGTGAGAAGTATACCTGGCGACTTCACTGGGGAACTCAAGATTTGCCCTCCCAAAATTCTGTGGGGAGAAGGTTCATTAGTCTGGCTTTGCTGGGGATTGATAATTTGAAGTTTTAGCTCGGCTGGGGAATTTTGATGAACTCTGCTGGGGGTAGGAATAAATTTGACGAGTGCGATCTTCCGTGGCAGTAAGCTGAGGATAACCCAGTTATAAGCCCTTGTGAGGAATAACTTTGAATAAAACTTGGGAGAGACGTCTGTACTCTGCGGGGGATAAGCTTCCAAAATCTACTAGGGATCAGCTTCAGGGTTTGCTGGGATATGGATTCTGAATCTCTTGGGGGTTTCCTTTGAAAGGGTATCAAGATATCCAACTGTACCTTCAACCTATCAGTAATCCTCTTTCTTGGTTCATAAGGAAATGATTATGTTCAAATGCATATGCCTATTTAACAAAACATTGGACGTTTCTCAAAATAAAACAAATAGTGCAAGAGAAAAGGAAAGGAAATGACACAAATTTCTGGGAAAAGTATTTGTATTGACTTTCTATGAGTATATTTGTAGAAGGGAGACAGTCATCCTAGTAAGAGGATTTTGTCGTAAATATTTGAAAAATTTATACAAAATAAAGATGGCTATGTGAAATAATTCCATGGGATTCCATTCCGCTATAGCTTTCACAACTCTGAATATCTGTCCATTCAATGCTTCGTTTGCCGATGACTGGATTGATCAGAAGCCTGGAACTGGTTGATGAAGAGATTGTCTTTGAAGTGATCCGACGAGACATAGTCATATGCTTTAATTCCCTAGCTTTTGCCTGAATCGCCCTTTCGGGTTTTCGATCCACCGGGAAACCCATTTTTGCCCAAGCCGCCCTCTCGGGTTTTCAACTTGCCGGGTGTACAGATTTTTTTTGTTTTATCCCTAATTTTTGCCTGAACCGCCCTTTCGGGTTTTCGGTTCACCGGGATTCCCATTTTTGCCCAAGCCGCCCTTTCGGGTTTTCGACTTGTCGGGTTATTTTATGCGTAGTATTTTTTGACTATGTCTGCGTTCGCAGGGTGCGGCAAATTGTCGCCGTCCATGGTGGTCAGAATCATTGCACCACCGGAAAATATGCTCTTGATCACAAATGGTCCTTCATATGTAGGAGTCCATTTGCCCCTGGGATCGCTTTGCAGCAAGATAATCCGCTTGATTACGAGATCTCCGACTTGATACACTTGGCGTCTGACTTTCTTATTGAAGGCCTTAATCATTCGTTTTTGATACGCCTGACCATGGCATATAGCAGCAAGTCGCTTTTCGTTGATCAAATTGAGTTGATCAAGTCGGGTCTGCATCCAATCATCTTCATTCAAACCTGCATCCTTCATAATCCTTAGAGAAGGAATCTGAACTTCCATAGGCAAAACAGCTTCCATGCCATAAACCAAAGAAAATGGGGTTGCCCCAGTTGAAGTACGTGCCGTCGTACGGTATCCATGCAGAGCAAACGGTAACATCTCATGCCAGTCTTTGTAAGTGACCGTCATTTTCTGAATGATCCTCTTAATGTTTTTGTTCGCAGCTTCAACAGCACTGTTCATCTTCGGCCGATAGGGAGATGAATTGTGATGATAAATCTTGAACTGTTCGCACAATGCAGTGATCATCGTGTTATTCAGATTTGTACCGTTGTCTGTGATGATCCTGTCTGGAACACCATACCGACATATGAGATTTTGCTTAATGAAGCGGGCAACCACATTTTTAGTAACAGAGGCGAAGGAAGCTGCTTCGACCCATTTGGTGAAATAGTCAATGGCAACCAAGATGAAGCGATGTCCATTGGAAGTCGTGGGCTTGATCTCTCCAATCATGTCAATGCCCCACATCGCGAAGGGCCAAGGAGCAGTCAGAACGTTGAGAGGAACCGGAGGGATATGAACTTTGTCAGCATAGACTTGACATTTGTGGCAAGTACGGGAATGTTGATGGCAGTCAGCTTCCATGGTAGACCAGTAATAGCCTGCCCTTAGGATCTTCTTAGCCATTGTATGCCCGCTCAAGTGAGTGCCAAATGTGCCGTTGTGTATATCAGTCATGATCAACTCTGCTTCAGCTTTGTCTACACATCGGAGTAACACACAATTATGGCTTCGTTTGTAAAGGATGTCGTTGCTCAGGAAGAACTTAGCAGCAAATTTCCTTAAGAACTTCTTGTCATTTACGGAAGCTCCTTCGGGATAATCTCTAGTCTCGAGATACTTTTTGATTTCATGGAACCAAGGTTGTTCCACTACTTCTTCGGTATTAATCTCGTGACAATGCGCAGGTTCATCCATTCGCTCAATGATGATTTGGGGAGCCTCGTTATCCCAGTTGAGTTTAAACATGGAGGACATTGTGGCTAGAGCATCTGCTAGCTGATTCTCTTCTCGCGGGAAATGCTCGAAGGTAATTTGCTCGAAATGAGGCAACAATGTCAGGACATGTTCTTTGTATGGGATAAGATTAGGATGCTTGGTATCCCACTCTCCTTTGATTTGACTGATGACCAAAGCTGAGTCCCCAAATACGATCAAAGATTTGATCCCCAAGTCTATAGCAGCCTTGAGACCAAAGATGCAAGCTTCATACTCAGCCATGTTGTTTGTGCAGCTGAAGCAAAGACGGGCCGTGAAAGGTGTGTGACAACCTTCCGGAGAAATGAGTACTGCGCCGATACCATTTCCAAGTGCATTTGAAGCACCATCAAAGTACAGGGTCCATCGGGATCCCTTTTTGGGTCCGTCATACGGTCCGTTACCTTCGATGTTGTCCAAATTCATGATGTCCTCGTCCGGGAAGTCAAATCTCATGGGTTGATAATCTTCGATAGCCTGATGAGCCAGATGGTCAGCTAGTACACTCCCTTTTATAGCCTTTTGGGTGGTGTACTGGATGTCATACTCAGTTAGAATCATTTGCCATCTAGCTATCCTTCCAGATAAAGCGGGCTTTTCGAAGATATACTTGATAGGGTCCATTTTGGAAATCAACAAGGTAGTATGAGTCAACATATACTGTCTTAGTCGGCGAGCAGCCCATACCAAAGCGCAACAAGTTTTCTCGAGCAGTGAGTAGCGAGTCTCACAGTCGGTAAACCTTTTGCTAAGGTAATAAATAGCATGCTCTTTTCGACCAGACTCGTCATGCTGGCCCAAAACACACCCCATTGAGTTATCCAAGACGGTCAAATACATGATCAATGGTCTTCCTTCGACGGGTGGCATCAGGATAGGAGGTTCTAGCAAATACTCCTTGATTCTATCAAAAGCAGCTTGACAATCGTCGTTCCATTCAACTACCTGATCTTTCTTCAAGAGTTTGAAAATTGGCTCACAAGTAGAAGTCAGATGTGAGATGAATCTGGCAATATAGTTCAAGCGCCCCAAGAATCCTCTAACCTCCTTTTCAGTACGGGGAGCAGGCATCTCTTGTATTGCTTTTACTTTTGCTGGATCGACTTCAATGCCTTTGTTGCTTACAATGAATCCCAGGAGTTTACCAGACCTAACTCCAAAAGTGCATTTACTTGGATTCAGCCTGAGCTAGTATTCTTTCAACCTGGCAAACAGCTTCTCCAGATGTTCAAGGTGCTCTTCCTCTGTTTGTGACCGAGCTATCATATCGTCTACGTAAACTTCAATCTCATGATGTATCATATCATTAAATAAAGCTACCATGGCGCGTTGATAAGTTGCCCCTGCGTTCTTCAGCCCGAACGACATCACCTTGTAATAGAAAGTGCCCCATTGTGTGACAAAAGTTGTTTTCTCCATGTCCTCGGGGGCCATTTTGATTTGATTGTATCCCGAGAATCCATCCATGAAGGAAAACACTTTGTGCTAAGTTGTATTGTCGATCAAGATGTCAATATGAGGTAGCGGGAAATCATCTTTGGGGCTGGCCCTATTCAAATCCTGGTAGTCCACACACATCCTGACTTTGCCATCTTTCTTAGGTACTGGCACGATGTTAGCGACCCATTGAGGATAGGACGTAACAGCCAGAAAGCCAGCGTCAAATTGCTTCATTACTTCTGCTTTGATCTTTTCAGACATATCAGGCCTCATTCGGTGAACTTTTTGCTTGATCGGTGGACAATCCTCTCTTGTGGGGAGACGGTGAACCACGATGTCTGTGTCTAAACCCGGCATGTCTTCATAAGACCAAGCGAAGATTTTAACATACTCATTCAACAACTGTATCAGGCTTTCCTTGACACTCGGTTTCAGATTGGCACCCACTTGCACCTCCTTCCGGTCTTCCTCGGTTCCCAAGTTGACAGTTTCCAATGACTCTTCGTGCGGTAGGATGGCCCTTTCCTCTTGTTGTAGAAGTCTGGCTAGTTCCCCTGGTACTTCACAACCTTCGTCATCTTCATACTCGGCTTGATTGACCAGATCTTCAGAGTTATTGAAATATACAGCAGAATAGTCACCCATGGAATCCGGAGTGGATGGGTACCTGCATTGGTGAGTGTGGGTGTGTGTAAGGGATAGCCATCCTTAAACAAAAATGCAAAAGGAAAGAAAATGAACACACGCAGTTTATCAAATGAAAAACGTCCAATGAATCATTAAACATGGCATATGGATATGAAAAATAATCAAAACCCTTACAAATGGACCTACATGCCCCGGGCAAGGCATGAGGTGAAAAGATAGTGTACGGATTGTTTGAAAATATTACAGACCAAATAGGAAATGTTTAACAGATAAATTACTGATGAATAAAAGTGATGGGGACAAAGTCTTTTGCCTCCCAGTTGCTCAATCCTCCTTTGATAGTTGGGTAAATCCACTCTTCGATGTTGCTCTCCTTGCCTTCATCCTCCAAGGCGTTGATTCCGTAGGGAGAAATTTTGAATGGCGCTCTTTCAATCTTCGAACGGCGCATAGCCTTCTGGCCTGCGGTAGTGAACCCTAATCCAAATTTGTCTGTCTTATGCGGAATGTCAGGTAACTGCCCCCGTGCTGAATTTTTCCCCTCCTTTATTGCGGCCCTTGCGTCCTCCAGAGATGCCATCCCGGCCATCTGCCTCGGTGTCTCAGCTGCCAACTTCGCTACTGCTATTTCGGGAAGGACTTCTTCGAAATGCTGAAAAGGTGTTTCAATGAATTCCCCTTCAACCTCCACATATCGGAAAGAATTCAAGTGGCTAATCATGTACTCTTCTTCACCATGGACAGTAATGATCTTTCCCTTGACAAGATACTTCAGCATCTGATGTAAGGAGGAGGTGACTGCCCCAGCATGGTGTATCCAAGGCCTACCCAGCAAGCAAGAGTATGACGGACGGATGTCCATCACATAGAAAGTAGTCTTAAACACCTCAGTGCCTATCTTGATGGGAATCTCAACCTCTCCATGGACCATTCTCTTCGAACCATCGAAAGCCCTGACAACAATATCACTCGGCTTCAATTCCAACCCTTCACAATCTAGTCGGTCCAAGGCCTTCTTAGGCAATACATTCAGCGACGAACCGGTGTCCACCAAGACATGTGCGAGAGTGGTTCCTCGACACTCGACTGAAATGTGCAAAGCATCATTGTGGTTTCTACCTTTAGGAGTTAAGTCGGCATCAGAGAACCCTAATCCATTGTCCGCAGTAAGGCTAGCCACGCAATTTTGGAATTGATCTGCAGAAGTTTCCTGGGGCACATGGGCTGCCTTCAGGAATTTTATCAGAGCTTTAGCGTGCGCTTCCGAGCAAAGTAGTAGTGCCAGCATGGAGATCTTTGAGGGGGTTTGCCCCAGCTGTTCTACTACATCGTAATCACTTCTTTTGATTATCCTCAAAATCTCATCCATTTCCTTCTTGGAGGTTTCCGGGATGACCAAGGGTTGAGCCCTCGTCCTGATGAGCTCATCTTGGATTCCCTTACCTTTGTCAGCAGCGGTAGGAGAGACAGTACTAGGAACAACAACGTCTTCAATCAAAGGAGTTCTAGCAGAAAGTTTTATTGGTGAAGGGATGACCTTGTCAGCTAATGAGGGTCCAAAGATTGCTCTTGGAGGGGCAATCTCTAGAGAAAATATTCTCCCTCTCCTGGTGATTTTGCTAGTGCCTGCAATGTTACTAATGTTGGCTTCTTCATCATCCGAACTTTCTTCAATTATTTCGATTTGTTTGATACCATGGTAGTAGACGTCACCGCCATAGTTCCAAGGTATCGACTTCTCAGAAACATAGGGAACATGCCCTGGCATTGTTATCTTCAGAGGAACAGATTTCGTAGCTGGTGTAATCTCAACAGGCTTTTTGACGGCCTTGGAAAGATTGGGGTGAATGGTTATGATTGAGACATCTTCAGTATGAACTGGAACAGCAGAAACTTTTTCAAACAAAATTTGTCGACTATCCATAAGGCCTTGGATGCCTTTCTTCAGTAACGGACAATCAAACGGCAGAGAGTAACAACAATAGCAGTCTTCCTTACATCCCGGGAAGATCCCGGCCCTTAACAGATTCAACTTAATGGTTAACAAAGGAGTAGTCGGATCATTGACATCAGCAACATACAAATCTTCTTCAATGGCATTGACATTTCGGCCGTGCTTCGGCATGGGTGCAGATATTACATTAGGTTTCTCCGGAGCGTCAAACTCCACCTCCTTCGCCTCTATCAGGTCTTGGATTTTATGCTTGAGTGCCCAATAATCATTGGTGTCGTGCCCAACACTGTCTGAATGGTAGGCGCATTTAGCATTAGCATGATAATGCGGAGAGGACGTATTCACATTCTTTGGTGCCTCCTTGATGGTGGCGAGATTCAACTTCAACAGATGGGGGAGCACTTGCGCTGGAGTCATATTAATACGGGTGAACTGCCGTTGTGGCCGCTCCACTCGTTGCTGATTTGGTCTGGACTGGTTATAGCGAGGCTGCTCACTTGGAGTATTTTGAATCATTACGGCCCCCACAGTTGGCCGACGCTCCGTCTTCCCTGTTCTTCTCTGAGAATATACCACAGTTGTTTCCTTCTTAAAAGGCTTCTTCTCAACACTTGCAGCAACACCCTTCTGAATCTTTCCTGACTTGATGCCAGCTTCTATTCTTTCGCCTGTTAAGATCAAATCGGTAAACCCCGCGGAAGAGTTACCAATTAGATGATTGAAAAATGGCCCAGATAGGGTCCCTAGAAACATATCAACGAGCTCACGATCGGTTAAAGGAGGCTGCACCCTGCCAGCCAAATCCCTCCATTTTTGTGCATATTCTTTGAATCCCTCGCTTGTTCCTAGCGACATACCCTGAAGTTGGGTACGAGTAGGAGCAAGGTCAGAATTATACTGGTATTGTTTGTAGAAAGCGGTGGCCAAATCTTCCCAATTTCGGACGCTGGTTCCTTCTAGCTGATAAAACCACTCCAACTGAGCTCCAGAAAGGCTGTCTTGAAAGAAATGAATCCAAAGGTTTTTATCTGCCGTATAGGGTTGAATCTTTCTCACGTAGGACCTGAGATGCATTTTGGGACAGGACAACCCATCATACCTCACAAACACTGGAACTTTTAATTTTGGGGGAATCACAATCCCGGCAACCAAACCCAAGTCTTCAAAGTCCAAACCCGGTACTCTTTGTAATTCCATGGCGGCCAATCTGTCCTCTAGCCCCTTGTATTTATCATCAGCTGGAGGGTATTGCTGATCAGAATAATCTTCATCCTCTTCGACCTCTTCTTCTTCCGCATCAGACTCGGAAGGTACCGCAGCCCCACCTCCTTTGCTGGTTCCTTCATCAGAGATAGGAGGAAATTCAAGCACTCTCCGAGCTTCTCCGTCAAATCTTCTCCCCAAAGTAGCCACCCCGAGTCTCTTTTTCTTCTTTTTCACCGGGTCTTTGTTCCCCAATTGAGTCTTGATATCCTCCTGACCCTTGGCCAAGGTCATCAGGAGTTGCTGGAACTGTGCATTCTGAGCTTGCAGGTCTTTGACTGTTTGCTCGAGATTCATCCTACTGAAATAAACAGCTGATAGATAAGGAAACCTGGAGTGAGACTTGCTTATGAACATGATGAATGGTATGCTTATGTATGCAATGCATTCAAGGATTTAGGACATTCAAAATTGTTTCAGACAAAGAAGAACACACGTCATATTAATAAGAAGAAATTTGTTAGTACATAAATGCCCCATGGGCCAAATATTACAAAATAACTTCTCAAGGCAAAAAGACATTGCGCATCCTCTTTGGTGCGATGTAGGTGTTGAGGGCCTCTTGCTCATGGAGTCGGCGGGTAAGCTCTAGAACCTTCTTCTCACTGGCGTAGAAGCTAGCTTCAAAAGTGTTCCGTTCCTCCTTGAGCTGAATCCAACTTTTCTGCATTTCCTCCCACGATGTAGGCATGTCTGGATGTAGGATGGTGTAGGGAACCTCTCCTTCCTTAACAGGCTCTTTAATCACAGGGAGAACATGAGGATAAGGCATCATTATACTTTGGGCTCGGGCTCGTACCCACTTGAGATAAGGCTCAAAAGGGATGGAGTTCTTGTGTCCCAGAGTCTTGCTATCAACCTTGTTGGGTCTCCCCCAAGCTCTGATGAATCTTTGGCGAAGTCCTTGCGCATCGTTGTCGAAGTCAAAAACTAGGTCAGGAATCAACATATCATGAGGGCCATCCCTCCGTGCATATCCAAATTGCCTCAAAGCTAGGCAAGGGTTGTAGGTGATACCTCCTCTAATTCCAAGTAAAGGAACATTAGGAAATTCTCCGCAACGATCGACGATGATGACATTTTCTCTGGACCGAGAACACCAATGTACATCAGAGTGAGTAAGAGTCATCAACCGTTGGGACCACCTTGAGCCTTGGTCATTCTTCAAGACAGATTGTGGAAGGTGCGAAATAAACCACCTTGCAAGGAGAGGAGTACATCACATGAGAACACCCCTCTTTCTCATTGTTCGTGTGTAAAATGAGTGAAGAATGTCCCCAAGAAATGTTGGTATTGGATTTCTGGACAAGAAGATTTTGACGGCGTTGACATCTACCAGTTGGTCAGGATTTGGGAACAAGACCAACCCATAGATAAGGAGTGCCACAATTTCTTCAAAGGCTTGTAGGTCCAATGAGTTCCAACATTCTTGTGCCTTCTCAAACAAGAATTTTGCTAAGAATCCTTTGACGCCGCTTCTGGTTTCCCAATGCCCCTTGATTTCGGATGGTTGTAGATGTAATGCTCGAGCAACATCTTCCGGCTTTGGTTCCTTTTCCGTACCGTTGAAGGGTAGTTGATTAAGGATAGGGATTCTTAGGAGTTGAGAAAACTCCTCCAAAGTGGGTACCAACTGGTAATCAGGGAAAGTGAAACAGTGGTGAAGAGGGTCAAAGAACTGGAATAGCACTTTCATCATGTCTTCTTCAATGTTGGTGTTGACTAAGCTGAGCAGTCTACCATGTCTTTCACTGAAGGATAAGTTTTCTGGAATTCTTAAGGTGAGCTCCTTGAGTTGAGGAGAGATTCTCACAAGGTTGACTTGAATGGTGTTTCTGCGAGGAATTTCCATGACCTACAAAACAGGAACAAAGATGAAGATCCAAACCCTTGAAATGATTAGTGAATGCATATGATGTTTTATGATGTTTATGATGTATGCACAAAACATATGTACAAGCAAATCACACCAAACCCTAATTTCAGGCTTGCATGGGGTTTCATAGGTAAGTACCCTCTTGAGTGTAGTTGGCTTAAAAACCTGTCCTATAAATAGTAACCGGGTTCTAAGGAGCTCAATATCACGGGATTGTTTTCATCGTTCATTGTTTTGGTTTAGCCACTTAACTAGCGACCAAAATATTCAAAGAAAACAACCCTCAATGAGTGTAGTATCGAGTATCTACCAACTTCGGACTACACCAAAGCCGGTCATCTCACTACCCCTAATAAAAGGCCAAGATGGTCAAGTAAGGTTCTAGGTCATTAGTGCTTAGTGACATCACTCAGCGGCCCCGTACTCTCCTTGATTGAACTCAAGGGTTACCGGTACTCACAAATATGTCACACTAATATAGCTATTGCTTCGACCGTGTCGGTATACCCCGCACATTTTCCATAACGTATTGCTATCTATGAATGTTTCCCAAAATCCGGGTGTAGGATTGCAACCCAAACAATAGAGCCAAGATATAAAGCAATCAATTCAAACAATTAGTCATGCAAGAGGGTGATCTAAGCCCTAAGGTTACTCCACTTTTAAAAAAGTCCCCAGCAGAGTCGCCAGTTCTGTGGTACGGTGGGAGAACTGACTATGGTTTTGCGTTTGTTTTCGCAAATGTTTCGGTTGAGCAAGAGTCGCCACCGACTTTTTATTTTATCCTAAGGAAAGGTTTAAAAAGCACAGAAAAAAACCTTTGAGATTTTTCTTGGGTTCGGGGAGTAGATTATAGAAAGGGAAGGTATTAGCACCCTTTCTATCCATGGTTATCCATGGGCTCTTAGTTACTTGCTTAGATCAACTTGCCTTGGTTTTCAATTGTTTGAAATGGTGCTTGGTGTGTGGTTTTGAAAATGCTTTGAAAAAGATGCCTTGTATAGGCTACCCATGTAACAATTCTTTACTCGAATGTTTTATAAAAGGTGTTTTGTCTTTTGAAAAGATGTTCCAAGGTTTTTGAAAGTTTGTTTTGAAAGTGTTTGTGAAGTGTGGTTTGAAAATAGGCAAGTGTTTTGTTTTGTAAGTTGATAAGTACCTAAGAGCTATCTACCCTAAAGTTCTCAAAGATTTTTGTTATATTTTAACCCTTTTGACAATTTTGTTCCACCATTGCATTTGGTGGACAATCTTGTATTAGGAGGTAAAAGGGACGGGTGCGGGTCATCGTTTAGACCATAATTGCAATAGTGCTAAGTATCTTTGGGCAATTTCTCTTTGAAAGGGACTTGATCGTTTTAGGCAACTTTTCGAAAGCGTCATCGAGGGACTATGATCAATTGGTTTATATTTGTTTTGCCCAAAGAAACCTAACATGCAATATGGCCCATTTATTTGAAGGCAACAAAGTGGAATACCCTAGGGGTGCAAGTGTGATATGTGTTGTCCATATTTCATGCTTGTTTATCTTGAAATTAGGTCAAACTATTTTGTTCTTTTTATTTGCATACAAACCCTAATTCTAGCATGGTATATTTAGAAAGCGTTTAAAGTGCGAAAAGTAAAATTCCTACACTATTACAACACAATATGGGAAGGGGGTACAAATGTTCAAATGGGGGGATATTTAGGCAAGAAATTAAAACCTAGCTATTACATCATTTTTGGAATATTTACAAATAATTGATTGCATTAAATTAAATGGAAAATTAAATAAAGGTGCAAAAATGCAAAAAAAGGGTTTTTATATGTATGAGAAAAAAGTATTATTTATGTTAAATAAATAAATAATTAAAAAGTATTATTTTTGGAGTTTTTGTATTTTAAGGGTGAAACCCTAATTTTTATTAAGTAATATATATATTATTTAATTTACACAAATATTTATTTATTATGTACAAAAAATAAAATAAAATGAAATATATTTATAAAAAGTATTTTTTATGTCAAGTATTAATAAAAATAAAAACATATGTATTTTTGTATTTTTACCCTAAGTGTATATATATATATATATATATATATATATATATATATATATATATATATATATATATATATATATATATATATATATATATATATATATATATATATATATATATATATATATATATATATATATATATATATATATATATATATATATATATATATATATATATATATATATATATATATATATATATATATATATATATATATATATATATATATATATATTCCTAAATGTGTATTATATATAAAAATAATAATATTTAATATTTATAAAAAAAGTACATTTTGCATAAAATATTTTCAAAAAAGAAAATGTAATAAAATCAGAAAAGAAAATATATTTGCATTATTTTTCCTATCTATTCTAAATAATATATATATATATATATATATATATATATATATATATATATATATATATATATATATATATATATATATATATATATATATATATATATATATATATATATATATATATATATATATATATATATATATATATATATATATATATATATATATATATATATATATATATATATATATATATATATATATATATATATATATATATATTATATATATATATATATATATATATATATATATATATATATATATATATATATATATATATATATATATATATATATATATATATATATTTATGTACAAATGATTCCTATAAACAAATAAATGCTAAAAAATAGAAAAATGGTATAAAAAATATTTTTTATATTTTTTATATAATAAGCAAAAATAAATAAGTCAGAATGAAAAAAGAAAAGTCAAAAAATCATTGAAATAAACCAAATGGGCCCAGGGGGTGTCAAAGTGAAAAGAGTGTGTGAAAAGAAATAACACAAAGGCCCAGCCCATGAAACTTCTTCTTCAACCTTCAGCCAAAAACGTTCACAAAAAACGCGCGCCTGTGATCAAGTTCAAACATCCTGATTCCTTGATCTTTTGCACAAACTTCCAACATAAGAAATGTTAAGCATTGAATCACGATTCCAAATATATAAAAAACTCATCCTAACTCTCAGAAATGAGAGAGAATTTTGACATTCCCAAATCCTGACCTAAGTTTTCTGCCATGTTCAGACTCAAAATTCTTGCAGCACACATAATATAAATGAAATCTAATTACATGGGCATGTTCAGGGCTATGAATGTGACATATTATCTTCACAAACCTAAAGCTAACAATGCCTAATAAGAGAGATACGAGTTTATGAACTTACCTGTTCAGTTGAAGTTCTATCTGGCAATGGAGAAGCTTTCAGTGCAAGGTGATGATTGGTATAGTTTCCTTGATGTCCAGGGATGCTATTCCAAGCTTTACTTTGTCTTGAAACCTTTTGAATCGTGCTAGAGCTCTTCACCTGCAAATCAGAAAAGTAAAAATGGCCAAAAGGGTTAGAGGAGTTACAGGTTGCTTCTAATGCTTTGGATAGTTTGGATTGATGGTAGGGAAGGTGTCTGAAGTGGTTTGGGCAAGAATGCTTGAAAGGATTGAGAGTTGGAACTCAATCTGCAGAGTTTGCTCTGTTTGAGCAGTTTGATGGTGGTTCTGAGTTTGTGGAGGTATTGGAGGTATTGGAGTCGTGTTCTAGCTTGTGCTTGATGATTAGGAAGTGTACAAAACAATTGCTTAAGTGTTCTAATGCTGAGATGAAAGTTATGTTGTGATATGGGATGTTTCTTAACACTTAAGCAAGAAAATGTCAAGTTGAGGTTTAGGCAGGTAGAGGACCCCTAATCATGCTGCAAAGCTCCTCCTTGATCAGTGTGTTATGCTCATAATCTTGTGCCAATTAGATTTCATCTGTACTTGTTGGATTTGCAATATGACATAAAGCTTGCTTTTGCAAAAATGGAAGAAATGCTTTATCTATTTATGGACTAATCCAACATGTAATGCACAAGCTCATGAAACAAAGCTTTAGCACAATGAACATGCATTAAATTATTGAGTGTTGGATGGTTTAAGGACCTGTAATGCAGCACAAACCAAGCTGACTTGCAAATGGCATAAGTTATGAACATGTACATGACCAATTCAAAAGTGAGTTTTTGCCATATTGTGAAATTCGATTCTCTCAAGTTATGAGGTTGTTTGATGAGTTCTTTGACATTTTGGAAAGCTTGGAATGTGTACTACAATCCATCTTTGAAATACAAATTGAAATTCCAAGTGGAAGTGTATGGAAAATGGCCTTGAAGTTAGGTAGAAAACCTTGCCAAAATAGGTTAAAATTTCACTAAGTTAAGAATGGTTTAGTACCCTTATTCCAAAAATTGTAACTTGAGATACAAGCCTCATTTGGGAAAACTTTGCGAATCAAAGTTGTAGATTATGCAACAAGCTACAACTTTCATTTTTTGACTTTTGTTTGAATCCAAATGAATCTTGGTGAGAAAGTGGGGCAAAGTTGGGAAAAAATTAGAGTTTTTCATAACTTAGAAAAATTCTAAGTTATGAAAAATTCTCATTTCTAACCCTAATTTGCATTTTTGATTTCTTGGTGAACAAGTTTCATGATTTGGCATGTTTTGATGAAAAATGAATCTTGACCCTTGATTTTGACCAAAAAGTCAAAGTTTGACTTTTCAGTATACAGTCAAAATTGATCAATTGACTGGGAAATTCAACTGTCAATCTTGTGTACTTGGGATCTTTTGAACTTGTTGAGCATGTCAAGATAAATCCATGGGGTCCTTGAGTCCATATGTGAGCTTGGTTTGCCATTGGCTAGGACAAACAGTCAAAAATTGCCTTTGTGCAGTCAAAACCCTAAAAATGACCATTTTGCCCTTTTGGTGATCTGATCAAATTTCTTGTGAAATTGTGATCCAAACTTGACCAAATGGTTCATATGAGTTCATAATGTTGATGTGGGTAAATTTTCATGAGGTTTGACTGTCAATTGGCCACAGTTGACTTTTTCCCCAATACAGTTGATTTCTAGGTCAACTGTCCAATTGACTGGGCAAAACTTGGAATCAAGGCTTGAAACTTGATATGGATAAACTTGGGAGTCCAATATGAAGCAAGAAAGTCATCTTAGGAATTTTAGGTCAAAACATCTTTGTGCAAACACAAACCCTAATTTGGGTCAACAGTGCAAGGAGAAGTCTTGAGCAGATGAAACCCTAACTGGATCCTGATCTTCAAGGGCTTTGTGATGAGAAATCATTGAGAAATGGGAGGGCAAATTTTGGTGTACAACATTTGCCTACGCTTCTCATCATCTGCGCGACTACAAAACTTCTCTTGGGGATTAAACACATCTGTTGGATTAATTGAACTTAGGATTGGAGAATATCAAGGAGAATGGGGTGGGCTAAATTAATTTTGAGCCTTATATATTTTGTTTCTTAAACCACGAACCATGGCCACGTTACAACCTTTAAAAGTCCTAATTGAGGCTAGGTTCACTATGAAAGCATATTCAGCAAGATTTGTGTTAAATTGACTCCCATGTTTGTTAAAATCATTTCTAACTACTTCGCTTCTTCGAATATTCATCTTCTAATCTTCCATTTCTTTTCAAATAATCCATTTCAAGAACGTGCATGTGCATCAAACAGAATTACTTTTTCGAAATGTACAATTTTATCTACGAATCAATACTTAGCATCAAAGAGATTTCAAGAAGGTCTGATCAAAGGCCATCCTTTCCAAGAAGCTCCTAACTGGGGCAAAAGCATCTAAGGGGATCCCTATAAACAAGGGCATAGACTAATGATCATATGGGTATATCACATGAAGATAATATTGACAAGGGGCGATCATTCAGAGCTTCAATCAACTTGGATCAAATTTTAAAGCATTGTTCAACAAGGTGCGTATCTTTCGAAGAAGCATTCATGCCACGATAGGATATGACTCGGTTTCCTCGTTTTAATAAACCTCTCAAGGCCTGGAAGAAGGGGCAACTTTCCGAGATTCAAATGTTGGGGCAGTGCGTACCAAGTTCATCCTACTGCACGTAGGGTCCAAATTCTTCAAGCAACTTCAAGTATAAACTTTTAAAGCTTCGAATAATTGGGGAAATCTATCTCAAGTTCATGGTAAAGTCTGAGTTCTTTCTAAGGATACTTCCTCCGGATCTTGGAGATTGAGGGGCATGTCTTTCAAAATTCGAATGTTGGGGCAAACCACTGCGAGGCTCGATCAAAAAAGAAGTTTATACAAAAGGGTCCATCAAAGCCAAGCATTTTTCAGGAGTCTTTTAATCAGGGGCATAATGCAAAATATTGGGGTCATTCACATTATGATCAAACTTTTTCCAAGCTCATATTAAAGATAATCTCCTTCAGGACCCTACCAACAAATTAGGAAAAACAGTCCATACAAAAGCATGCTCTCTTCATACTTTCACAAACCTCCGGTGGACCTCTCTTCTACGTCAGCAATCTTCGAGTTCGAAACAAGTATCAGGGAATCATGCAAGCACAACACTAAACCATAATGTGACAAGCAACCTTGTTGCATTAACAAACATCCATGCTTTAATCATCCACAACCCATCACAGGGGCACCATTAAAAAAATATCCAATTCATAAGGCTGCATAAATCATGCATTAGGGCTCCTAGATCCAAAACCAGACCATACTATCATCTCATTCATCTACGCATTCCAACAGCATGGGTCGAGCGTATCTCAAAAAGCCTAACTACGCATTCACATTTCAAAGCCCAACATCCATTTAGATATATCCAAGTCATTCATCACATTTCATGCATCAATCAATCATTACGTACATCAATCAATCATCATATTTCATGCGTTAATCAATCATTACATACATCAATCAATTCATACGTCAATCAATCATTACATACATCAATCAATCATTACATGCATCAATCAATCATTACATTCCATGCACCAATCAAATTTGCACGCATAGCATGAAACCTCATTTTATGTGAAGGAAATCATCATCGGCAATCAAGTTACCAATTCTACATAGAATCTCAGCAGTAGATTCCTTGGAAATCTTGGCAGCAGATTTCCCACTAAGAGCCTCACATCAAGCATGATGTACGCAAAATCTCAAGATCATTTGCAACATTTGGTGCATCTAACATACAGAAACACCAAAGAGCATTTGATAAATCATCAAAGTTTATTCTGGTTAGAAGAACAGCGAAGGAAAATCCATGCCTACACCCATGTCCACGCCAATTTCTACGTACATGCCTACGTCTATGACTACGCCAATGTCCATGTCCCCGTCCATGACCAAGCCTATTTCCACATCCACACCTATTTCTACGCACATGCCTATGTCCACGACTACACCAACGTCCACGTCCATACCTACACATGTGTCTATGATACATACATTAAGTTCTCGCAAACATCTCTCACCAAATCCAAATCCACTTGGAGATACAATAAGGGCAGACAACACTGTTGAGGAGTTGGTGACTACGAGAACCCAATTGGTTTACCAAAAAAAATCGATCAAAAGCATACACATACAAACATTTGGGGTATACATCACACTCGAATAACATATCAGTTTAGGACATTATGCATACATGGCATCTTGTAAAGCTACTCTGGTTAAGATGGCAAATTCTTTTGGGGTTCATTTTCTTCATGTTGATAATGGTCGAGACGACACGACCAATATCATCATGAATTTGGGGTTCATTTTCTTCATGTTGATAATGGTTGACACGACACGACCAATATCATCATGAATTTGGGGTTTATTTTCTTCATGTTGATAATGGTTGAGACGACACGACCAATATCATCATGAACTTGGGGTTTATTTTCTTCATGTTGATAATGGTTGAGACGACACGATAAATATCATCATGAATTTGGGGTTCATTCTCTTCATGTTGATAATGGTTGAGACGACACGACCAATATCATCATGGATTTGGGGTTTATTTTCTTCATGTTGATAATGGTTGAGACGACACGACCAATATCATCATTGATTTGGGGTTTATTTTCTTCATGTTGATAATGGTTGAGACGACACGACCAATATCATCATGAGTTTGGGATTTATTTTCTTCATGTTGATGGTTACAGTTGAGACGACACAACTAACCTCGTCAGTGAATTTTGGGTTCCTTTGCTTCAAATCTAGTATATCTCGTTTGGTTATTGAATTTTGGTTGAGACGATGCAACCAACATCGTCATTCCAATTTCTACATATCTGGTTTCAAGCCTATTTCAATTATCTATCCCCTAGGTTGTGATGGATATGCGAATCTTCAAGGTTATATTATTCATCCCCTAGGTTGCGGTGGATAACGTAAGCCCATCCCTGTTGTCTTTTATCCCCTAGGTTGTGATAAATGCACAGGTTCATCCTCGTACTGTTTACTCCCTAGGTTGTAGTAAACATAACTAAATTTTTGTAAATCCATTGCATCAGTCTTCGTGCAACAATGTGTTATCAAGCTTTATGATTATTCATCCCCTAGGTTGCGATGAATATACGAAATTTACGTCAAAAATTTACTATATTAGTCTCCCAGCATTAGTAAATCAGCTTTTTAAACTCGTACCATTTACCTCCTAGGTTATGGTAAATAAACAAAATCTTACAATCTCTCAGACACCGACGAGTTATCTGCGTTGTCGAGTCTTGATTCTAACCCACTTTGGTCCAAACGCTAGTAAGATAATACATCATCATCTATGCCTATTATTCACACTCATAAGAATGTTATACAACGTATTCTTATATTAGCTCGGACAAATCTTGGGGTTTTCCAATATTTAATAAACTTCCGATTAAACGCGCGAGACCTGCGTATTCTCGCACTATTCAATCAAAATATGATTAAATAGGGGCAGCTGTCATACCCCAAATTTGCCCTACCCTAATCTAGGATTTTCTTCAAATAAATTTTATTATTTAGTTTTCACTTTTATAGGGGTATTTAAAGTCAAAGGGGTGTGTTGATGTAAAATAGACCATCAATATCTGATGGTCCATTAAGTCTTAAAATTTGTTTCAAATTTAAAAGAGAGGTGTATTGTTTTAATCAAGGAGGTGTGAACAAATTCGTTTTTAATAAAGCCCATTACAAGCTTTGGATTTATTTTAAGAAAATGTTTGTTTACTTACGGTTATTATTATTATTATTTTTAATCAATTATTATTATTATTATTTGAAGTTGTATTCATGATTTAAAAAAAACGATGGATTAATCGTATGGCCCATTTCAAGTTTTGATTTTTGTTTTGAAAAAATATTTTGTTAATAACATTATTATTGTTACAATTATTTCTTTATAATTAATTATTATTATTATTATAATTATTTAGTTAGAAATAATGTCATTATTATTGTTATTAGTGTACAACTATTAACTATTCTGATTTTATTATTATATTTAAACATTATTATTATTATAAAATTGTTTATTTATTATTATTGAAAATGATTTTCTTTTTTTTTTAAGCATTAAGGTCCATTTTTACTATGCTGAAAATAATTATTTTTGTTGTTGTTGTTGTTCAGTCTGTTAGAGATTTTACAACCCAATCAAGCATTTTTTAAAACTAAAACAAAGCATCTGACCCAAATCAAGAAACACAAAAAAAATTTTTAACAGAATTGGTGACGACATTCAAATGCAAAATCAATACAGCGCTCATTGTTTACAGACAAGAGATTCAAATACATGCCTAATTCAGAAAATTCTAATAAAAACTAAAATTAAAATCAGAGACCAAATCAACTCAAAACAGAAACAACTTTATTTAGCATTCAAGGACTGATTCAATATAATTACAGCAAATCAATACAAGTTTCCTAATCAAAAATCAAGAATAATAGAAACATTAACTTACTTCCTAATTCATAAATTCCTAATCCAAAACCCTTATTCAATTTCAAAATCACAAATTTACAGACACATTAAACTGATTCCTAAATTACTCTAATCCTAAATCACTATAAAAACTAAAGAATTATAGAGAAAAGAGGAGAATAAAAAATTTCCTACAGCGGGAAGTATTGAAAGTTATAGAAAATTACAGTAGAGGGAGAAGAAAGTATTGCAGTAAAAGGACCTCCGAACCGTTCATATCCACATTTGGGGTTTAGGTTTCGAGATCCGAAACCTTAAACCCGGTGGAGCCTCGCTAGACACCGTATCTCCAGTCGCTCTTCCGCACCACTCATCACAACGACCGTGACTAGCTACCACGCCGAAACCGGTTGGTACATATCCACCATCGGATCTTCTCTTCCAAATGGCCATCCAGGCATGCATTTTTTTTCTTCTTTTTAGTTTTTGTTTAAGAAAGAGAAAGAAGACAGAGAGGAAATATAACACTACAGGTAATTAAGGGGCCTTTTCTTGTTTCAATGCATACAATATATTTTTTTCTTTCTTTATTTTTTTATTATTATTATTTTTTCGCCATGTGTCCATCAGGTATTAGAAGTTTACATGTCTTGATTTTAATTTGGTACAAAGTAATACGTAGGGGCATTGCTTCATCCATTAGTCCAGATTCTTGTCTTTTTAATTTTTTTTCTCATTATTTTGTTATTTAATTAGAATTAGGATCCTAGGAATCATTATGGGCCTTGGGACATCTTACTCTTCAACTTCAATTCCCACCCCCCCTTTAGATTTAATTTTTTTTAATTATTTTTCTAATTAATTTAATTAGGCTTGTTTTAATTAGATTTATTTAGTCATTAACTTACCTGATTTTATCCTAATAGTATGAAAGTAGATATACAAGATACTCTTTTCTTAAATCGACAACAAAAAATAATTAATTCAATATTTTGCAAAGACATTAAAATCACACTCTTAAAAATAAATTTTGTAACATAATTTAATTTAATATTTTATATCAAAATATTAAAACCCGTGATTCATTAAAATTATAATATCCGTAAGCGACACGTGGCCAATATCTGGCCACGTGATAAGGGGGCTATATCAGACTCCTCGATTATACATTTAAAAAATACGCAAACAAACGGAAAACTATTTTTATAATAAATTAAATCAAACAATCAATTTTCAAAAAGGAATACAAAGAGTTTTTAATTAACTTCGCGCTTAGTTCAAAATCTCCGCTATCTACACATTCGAACTAAGTGCGGGAGAAATTAAAATATCTGTGTAATCCGTAAAAAACACGAACCAACAGATGAACTACGAAAATGGGACTCTGATTCCTCCTAAGAGGATACGTAGGCATACGATCAAAAATCGTTGCGAGTCCCGCTAACTAAAATTCAAACCCTTTTCCCAAATAAATAATTAAAACTCTATTTCTTAAAAACACACCTCTAAACCTAATATCCTTGTGAACTAGGTAGACAAGGGGTGCCTAACACCTTCCCCTCGTCTAGAACCGAGTCAAACTTAGAATCTCTGAATTTCTTTTAGGGTTATTCCTTTATACTCCCTTCCTTTAGGATAAAAATTAAGGGTGGCGACTCTGATTAAAAAAACCAGTTGCAACACACTCAGATACAACATGTCCAGTCTTACCACAACGGAAACACCTCTTTACGTCAGCAGTACACACATTACTCTTATGCTTAGGTTTTCCATATTTGAAACAAACCACACCAGCAGAAGCATCTCCCCCACTAGTCCTCTGACCCTGAGCAGCTTTTTGTTTACCTTTACCAGCTGGGGCATCATAAGGCTTACCACGATTCTGTTGGTGCTTACCCCTTTTCTCACTGATAATCTTGTAATGAGCATTATTATCCTCTTCATAGATTCTGCAACTATCAATCAAATCAGCAAAGACACGGATCTTCTGGTATCCAACCGCCTTCTTGATCTCCGGGCACACCGTTCTCAAACTTGATGCACTTTGAAAACTCAACATCTGCCTCACCGTAGTGTGGATAAAACTTAGCCAACTCAGCAAACTTTGCAGCATACTCAACAACCGACATACTCCATTGCTTCAGTTCAAGGAATTCAATTTCCTTCTTACCAAGAACGTCTTCAGGAAAGTACTTCCTCAAAAATTCCCTACAGAACACAGCCCAAGTGACATTTTCACCTGCAACTTCCAACCTCTGACATGTCTCTAGCCACCAGTCATCGGCTTCGACTGTTAGCATATGAGTACCATATCGAACCTTATGCGCTGGAGTGAAGTCCATCACATGGAAGATTCTCTCAATCTCTTTCAACCAATCCAATGCTCCGTCAGGACCATACTTTCCCTTGAAGGTAGGAGGATTCTCTCTCTGGAAAGTCGCCAAACTACGAGATCTAGCATTCCCGTCAGCATTCGGCTGATTCTCCATAGCATGCGCCATTTCTTCTAAAGCGGCAGCAAGTGCAACATCATTCCTTCCAACCATCTCAACTTATCACTACAACATAAACAACGATTAGAACTCAAATTAACAATACTCGATTATTAGACAACTACGACTCGACAACTTGGTCGGACGGATCAACCTTTGCTCTGATACCAACTTTGTAACACCCCAATTCTACCCGGCAATTATAAATGTAAATCAGAGTTATAAAATTCATACAACTTAATCAGGATGCCACAAATTCAACTTAAAAACACATTGCATTCAACATGGATATATAACACTTTCAAAACATCGGATGAACCAACCACAAAATAATTTAATCTCTTAATTCAACAACTTGAACAACTACGCAGCGGAATCATAATGACATCTTTGTCCAACACTACAACAACTTCAAAGTAACACATACTTAGAAACAATCAAATTAAAGTTCAACAACTAAAATAATCAATAACTAAAAGCAACGGGAATTCATCCCCCCCGAGTGTTACGTATCAGAGCAATGACACTGACTCGAACTACTGAAGGTATACATCCTTCACTCTGGATTACCTGCATGTTACCAACGTAAGGGTAACATTCAAACAGAAGGGGTGAGATATCTAATAATATAATAAAATGTATGATAAATAATATATTAAATCAGATCATATGATATCACCACCTCACATCTTATAAACAAAAATAATCGCAACAGAACATCAACAACATACAACATTACCGCATCAATACACAACTTCTATATGAAATCATATAATGCGACTCAATACTATGCAAATGCATGTGATACCATTGGAGCAGAACTCCCATCTCAAAATAATTGCCAATAAATAGAGGCATCAACAAGGTATAAGCCTTCAACTTAATATTCGCCAATACAGGTCATCTTAATGAGCATCAGCTCCATCTTGAT
Organism: Vicia faba; assembly: GCA_948472305.1. Classification (NCBI taxonomy): domain Eukaryota; kingdom Viridiplantae; phylum Streptophyta; class Magnoliopsida; order Fabales; family Fabaceae; genus Vicia; species Vicia faba. Next base: position 1,571,361,799 of record OX451737.1, on the reverse strand, counting down.
ATGCAATGTATGCGACACAATCACAAATATAGTAATAACAACCACAATTAACAACATCTCAACACAACACCATCGTTGGCCAGAAGCCTGCATCTTAATAGCTGCCAATCATTAGAGGCATCTCAACATCATTCATCAACATAATTCATTAACATAGTTCACCAACATAATTCATCAACATGATTCATCAACATAATTCCACAGCAACTCGGCCATAACAACAATACAACGACAGATCGACAATCCCTCAACGTTTGCCATAGGCCTACAATATGATAATGCCTATAATCAATTAATCATCTAAGGCTTATCTATAATTGCTAAACATCTACATATTATTCTCTGTAATACTACATCATTATCATTATAAATCTTACTGTCATGAACCAAGCGATAATCTAAGATCGTCTCATCCTCATCATACTTCATAAAATCATCATAGCGATTGACACATGAAGCTAACTCTAATCCTAATTTGGGTACTAGGATTATTATTCTTATCCTTCATTTTAATCATTAAGAATGAATTTCATTGCGTTAGCTATCCAACGCTTCAAACGACACTTCAAACGGAGTCTGGAAACTCAAGTTACAGCCTTTGGAAGAATCTGTCAAAAATCAGACTCATGAGTCGACGCATACTTCTTTGAGTCGACACGTACTGGGTTGAAATCCTGCATGAGTCGACGCGTAATCCCCTTGTGTCGACTCATACCGAGTCTGAAACATTGCATGTATCGACGCATGATCCTATGTATCGACTCATCCGAGTCTTAATTCCTGCATGTGTCGACGCTTGGTCTTTGAGGTCGACTCATACTGATCTGTGCTGAATATTTTCTGCGATTTCACTGTGTTTTCACTACGATTTCCCTGCCCTAGATCCTAAAAACATCCTCTAATCATAGGTAATCCTCAATTATAATGATCCTATGTTTCTACATCAATTATACAATATTAGAGCATCATTATTCATCTCTAAATCGTTGGTCCTCATCAAACAACAATGTATATATTTCAATCATAAACAAAAAAACTTTTCAAATTCAATCCCACATACTACTCATCATAAACCCAATTATAGAGTCAGAACCTCACCCTTATCTTGGATTGAAGGTTTCTCTACGATTCTTTTCCGATTGAATTATGTTTTGCTCTTTTCCTTCTTTTCTGCAACTTTCACGTTCTCTTCCAACCCTTATTTCCTTCTCTTCTTACTGCTACTTCTTTTTCCTTATTAATTCTAAATTACTAATATTATAACCCTATAATTCTCATTATGTCTTAATGGGCTTAAAACTCCTACACTCCCTTTCTACTACTTCTAATCCTTAAAATAAGCCCACATCAAATAATATTATTATTCTAATATTATTCCACAACTTAATAGAATAGATTAATTCAATTAATCACACACAACATCTATCATCATAACACAACTTCACAAATAATCCAAAAATAATTTAATTAAATAATTAATTAAATTACGGGCGTTACAGCAGGTGGCGCGCTCTGTCGTTTGCAGCATACTGTTGCACCAAATTTTGTCTTTTAGCGCTTCCACTTCCTTCTTTGAATTTAAATTAATTTCTCCTCTTTTTCAGTACAACCAAGTTTTCCCTTCAATTAAATCTTTCTTTTACGCTATCCTCATTGGCCAACAACTTCCCTTGTTGTTTCTCATTAGTTTGAGCTCTCTTACTTTCCTTCAGCTTGCGCTCCATGCACTAAACTACTGGAGTCTTGCCTTAGCTCGACCATGCTAACCTTTGCTAACACAAAAACACAAGTAAAAGATGAAAAAGGGAGTACCTATTGTGCTCCAGGCTAAAATAACTAAAAATACTAAAATGCAAGAAATTATAACTCATAAACAAAATAAAAAGACTAAAATAGACAATACTAAAGGCATGTATTAACTCACAAAATATGAGTTAATAGACCCCAAAATAGGATATCTAATAGTCCTTTCAATTGCAGATGTTCTTACAAAGAGAAATAGGGGTAGTTGTCACCCCAAAAAAGGTTGAATCACAACTACCTATGGAGGTGGCTCCTTACAAACCAGAAGGTGGAAACATGAAATAAAATAAATAAAAAAATAGCAGAGAAACCCAATGAAATGTATCATAAAGAAATATTATGAAGATATTCAAAGATGGAGGAAGGTACATCGGAAAAGACAATGCTTGTGGAGAGCACTGACAATAGAACAAGAAAGTAAAATAAAAAATAAATGACTTACTCTTATTTATACACTTTAGATGGGACCATAATGCAAAAAGGAATGAAATTCAATGAATCCTCAAGACAGCACATCCACTACTAAACGAGTGACATATCACTAAAGATTACATCATCAAGTCATAATGGCAATTATAGTTAGGGTGGGTCGGGCCCTCGTATTTATCCCACCATTTTGGCAGGACAACCCAAGGTTTATGACCCGCCCATTATACTTTGTTGTCCCAACCTATTTTTTTTTGTAGGTTTTTGCAGAAACATGACTATATAGAGAAGACATGGCATTTTAGCATTTTTTTAGGCTTTAGGGGTGGTATGGTCTACTCCGTCCCGCCCTATTTTAGGGGGGGGGGGGGACCAAGCTAAGGTTTCCAACCCGTTTCTCTACTTTGCCCACTCTGACCTGTTTTTTGGCGGGCCTTTGCTCGATCAACTTTCTTATTTGTCACCCCTAGTTACAATTCTTAGATAGTAATCATGACATGCCTATTCATAGGCCATGACACTAGGGGTTATAGGTCCAATGCGACATTGGGATGACGACAAAGCTATTAAGGTCCAATCATATTCTAACACAAGTAAAGTAAGAAAACCAAAAGCTAAGAAAAGTGAAAGCGATTTCTAAAGTTAATTCTTGTAAAAAATTCAATAGTTTGAATTCTAGCGTACATGTAAAAAAACATTTTGAGCTACAAGCCACGACCCAAAGAGTATGATCTGAGTGGTAAAGAATATTAATGCTCCACATAGCCATAAATATCGTCAGATTAAGACAAGTTGAGATAACAGAACTTTAGTCTCATGAGACAAGTCTCTCTCTGGAGAGACAATTCTAAGGACTCAAACCCTAAAATCTTAGTATAAAAGCCTAACAAAAGTATTGTATTCAGGTACACATTATTTTAACTCAAAATATTCTCATTCTCAACTGTCACTAATTTGAGCGTCAGAAAAGGTACTCCATTGTCAGATTGGAGCACCAAAATGCAAAATCAATTATCGAAATTCACAAGCAGATATGTTTCATCGCTTCACATGTGAACCTGCTAGGTATTCTCATACCCCTGTCTAAAACCTTTATAACGATTGATAACAACATAATATCCAATTGCTAATTAAAATTATGTTTGTTAGACTGAGTGCTAATACTAGCCTTAAACAAATGGAGTTCACTTCATTGCACTGCTTGTCTGAGAGAAAAAAAATCACAAAATTGAACAGATTTGTTACCATTCACAACTTTCTTTGCATCAAATTAGTAAATGGTAAAAAAATTGTTTCTATGGAAATATGCATCGAAATTGTAGACTTGGTGGTTTCCCAAATTCATACATTTGAAGTGAAATGATGATGAAAGGTGAAGAAAATAGCACTAAGAGTTTCGCTTTTTTCCTATGCACTAATTAAGTTGTGTCGGTAAAGCCACACTTCAATTAGGCCTTGAAACTCAACTCATACCTAAACTAATTATTTCTTATAGCCTAAGTCCAAACAAAAGTTGTTAGATGAATTATCACAAATAAATTATTCTTCTTTTTTTTTTACCAAAGCAAGAATTATTAGATGAAATATCACATACATATAATCTACTTTGTTCTTCTTTTTTCTATTTATGACTAAACATAATCTAATTGATAGAAATGAAATAGAGAGTCAATCACTAAAGAAAGTTAAAGTAGCAAAGAAAAAATGAAGCCGTTAAGACTTTGAGTTTTTTTTTAATAGGCAAAAAGATATATTAAACACATAATGTAAGGGGTACTCAACCTGGAAAACCGTTACCTTCGCATTTTATAATAAACTAACAGCGAAGTATACCAGTTATGAAAAGAATAATTAGAGTCAGCTTTATACCTTAAAGTTAGTCATCTCCAAGACAATCACTACGTCAAACAACACTTTAGACAACGTTTTTTTTGTTTTATTTTAGACAACACTTTAAAACGCTGTCTATTCCAGCGCTGCTGTAGGTAAAGATAGCGCTTTGTTAAAAGTAAAAGCGCTGCTAAATCCTCCATTTAGACAGTCCTTTTACTTTGAAAGCGCTGCTAAAATCCCCTTTTAACCAACGCTTTTACTTTTAAAGCGCTGCTAAAGGCCCCCTTTAGCCAGCGCTTTTTATAAAGCGCTGCTAAAGGCCTCCTTTAACCAGCGTTTTTTATGAAACAATTTTTTTTTATTTAAAAAAACTCCTTTAGGCAGCGCTTTTAATGTTAAAGCGTTGTCTAAAGTCCCCTTTAGGTAGCGCTTTTCATAAAGCGTTGCTAAAGACCTCCTTTAGTCAGTACTTTTTCTGAAACAAAAAAAATTATAAAAAAAGCCCCTTTAGGCAGCGCTTTTAATGTTAAAGCGCTGTCTAAAGTCCCCTTTAGGCATCGCTTTTTTTAAAGCGCTGCTAAAGGCCTCCTTTAGCCAGCGCTTTTTCTGAAACAAAAAAATTATTAAAAAAAAAAGAGCCTCTTTAGGCAGTGCTTTTACAGAAAAAGCGCTGTCTAAATGGGGCTTTAGACAGCGTTTTTTAAAGCGCTGTCTAATGTTAACGAAATTTTTTACATAACCTTTTTGAAAGAAAAAAACGCTGTTTGATATATGCAATTTTATATGCACAAATTTTAACCATATTTGCACCAGGTATTCACCATATTTTGCACCTGTATATACCATTACAAATTTCACCGGATTTTCACTAATATTGGAGCTTCAATCCAATAAAAAAAATAATACCAAAAGATACTATACATTTGCACCAATGTACTTGTATATGCTAATATTACTCTTGTACATATATACTTTTACAAAAAAAACAACACCAAAACAACACCATTATATACCATTACAAAATCTATTCATCTCTATCTTCTACATATGCACATATAACCTGAAACAACACCAAAATATCGCAATTCATACCATGATACAAACAAAATATATATAATGTACCACATGACAAACAATAACAACAAAATTGTAACACTTGAATATACTTAAAATTCTCATCAATTAAAGTAAGATTACAATATACCTTATATAACTTTCGTCTCAATAATGTATTGACACCAATCCTCTTTAAGTTCATCCAACTGAGAACTTGAGTAATAAGCACACTTGAATTCATCAAAGTACTACATAATAATATAACATAGTATGTTTAAGTTAAAATTATTTAATCATATGAGAAATATGTGTTAAATATTAAAATAACTCCTAAGTTAGAAATCCATACCTTAGATGGAATCTCTATTCGATCTAAAAGAAGGATTTCTCTCATAAACCTCAACATGTAAAAACCGCAATCTACTTCATTACGCTGCCGAGGACACTTCACATGAAAATAAAATATGGATAAGGCCTAAGTTTTATCAAGTATCATCACTATTAATATAATCAAAATTGTGATAATTAATTAATATACCTCCAGTATAATCTATGTAATGTTGCTGGCTTTACTTTTTGGTACTCGAACACATCTTTGTGCTCGAAAAAATTGTATAATGCTAATAAAACATAAATGCATATTTAGAACAATTCACATAAATAAATAAATATACACATGAATATTTATAACAATCTCACTTGTGTATCAATCATATTCTTTATATCTTGGTATGTACTGGGATCATTGCATAAAGAATCCAGATAATATACAACTTCTCTGATAGGATTAATCGTGACCAACAACTAATATCCATTCTAAGATTAAACAAATTTGAGATGAAAACTTTCTACACAACGTCAAAATATGAAAAATTATAATAGATGAATTTAGAATGAAAATCTAACCCGTTACCGGTATTAAGCGGTAAAAAGAGTAACTTTTCGGTATCTTTGTCGACCATAAAGCGCTCGAGTACATACACCACGACTTCATCTGGTTTATGAATGATTAACCCTAAGTTGGTACTGAAAGGAGATAAGAAAGCGAATCTTTGCTCCATTCCACTCGTGCGCATCAATTTTTCATACAAAAACCTTAAATAAAAGACCTCATTAACATTTGAAATGAGTAAATGAATTGATCAATTAATTAGACAAAGTAGATCGGATATACCTTATATATGTATTAACAACACTGAGGCCTAATTTTGTATGTTGTAAAACTTGATCAAAATCCTCCATACCAATTGTTTCAGAATATTCAAACCCAAAACTACCAAACTCCTTAGGTAGAAGATGAGTATTTCTTTCTAGAATATCAGACATTTCTAAAATTGTCTCAAGGTACGACCTAAACTTGGAAGTAGGTTTTTTTTAGCCGCGTTCTTCTTAGCAACAACCTTTTTTGTATGGAAATGTTGCTAATTTCAGGATTCTTACCCCTACCGACATCTTCATTCTCTTTAGCATGAATCTAAAGATCATATAATTAGTTATGTGAAGTATAAGATCACGAATTAACATTAAATTAGTTACATGCATAAATATCATATAATTGTGATATACCTCTTTTATTGATGCCACTGACTCGGTTTTCCGCGGAATCCCCTTGTCTTTTGCTTTGGATTTTGTTGGAGTCTAATTAACATAACCATGTAAAAATAAATGTACGTAAAATACGCTTAAAAACTTTGATTACTCAAAGATTCATATATATGGTTTTAAGCATACCTCATCATCTACACTAATGAGACTTGATGGCCATGCAACAAACAAACCGGTTGCATCTCCCACAAGTGTGGCATCCGAAACATTGTCAGGATGTGGTAATAACGCATCCTTCTCCAAAGCAATGTCAACCGATACTTTCAAATAGCCAGTAGGGAGCGGTTTAGTGTGAAGTAATTCTCCCAAAGTGTTATGCACTTTTCCCTTTCCAACCATCCGATAAGTCGGTGACGATAAGTAGAGATGACAAGGTGAAATGCCCTAAAACCAATAATAAATTTCAAATTGTTATTGTGTATATATTTCAATTAAATAAATTGAGCTACTTTAATTTCATAATGATATATATAATTACCTCTAGAAGATTCGGTTGAAAATTACAACTGATACTACCTTTGTCACTAGTAGCTTTAAAACTTGAAGCTTGCTCTCTTAATTCTTTTTCCCTTCTCAATTCACGGATTTCAGCTTGTAGTGCTTCCAAGGTTTCCTACAGTTCTTTATTACTAGGAGTCTTTTGTGTTTTCTAAAGCAACACTTTTAGTAGCACTTTTTAAAAGCGCTGTCTAAGATCACATTTTAGCAGCGTTTTTATTTATTATTGTATACAGTTTCCGTGTTTTTTTTAATTTCACTTATAGCAGCGCTTTTGTATAAAAGCGATGTCTAATGTGCTCTGTTAAAAGCCCTTTTTGACATAGTGAATATCTTAATAGAAACCGATCAGTCCTCGAATGAATAAAGCTTATTCTAAAACACTATAGAATTCCTAATTAACCATAAATTCCATAATGTTGCTAGCCAAATAATTTGTATGCACTTCCTGGATTCCTTGTCTCTCACACAGATATTATTATGTAAAATATTCACCACAATATTAATGCCACAAGGATATCCCATCCACCTGTTAACTACTTCCCATATCCCTTTAGTTATGCTACAATCTCCAAAAAGATGAAAAGCTTCTTCCTGGTGGTCTAGGAAAAACACACAAACTGAATCCCTTCCTATATTAATAATACCTCTCTTGGCTAATTGGTCTCCCGTTGACAACCGATTCACAAGCAATCTCCACCCAAATAGAATGATTCGAGCAGAAGCATTCATCTCCCACATAACATCCAATGGCCTACGAGCAGGCTCAGTCTAAAGCAATTTCACATTGTTCTCCGTAGCAGCTACATATCCGGAACTGACTGAAAAATAGCCTTCTACTCCTTTCCTCCACTCGAATTCATCGACTACTTCCTTAACTGGAATATAACTCTCCAGCATATCAAAGCAATCAATAACCTGCAGCTAGAATAAATGGTCTTTATTACCCTCCAAAAACTGAATGTTCCATGTTCATTCATCCCTTATCCAAAAACCAGTGTTTTCTACTGTGCTATTTAGAAAAGTCGTCGCTTCAAATAAGTCTTCGAACGCCTCCTTCATAGTTTGATCTCCTAGCCAACGGCTGTGCCAGAAAGAGATACCAGCGCATTCACCCAACCTGCATGAAACGTTAGAATTGAAAAAAATCGTTTTTCAGTTTCCGGGATTTTATCCATAAGGATTAAATTCCTCCACCAAATTGAATCGTCCTTGTTAACTAAGCTCTTGTTGCTCCAAAAGAGGTTTGTCTCTAGATTCTTATATCTACCACGGAGAAGCTCGCTCCAAATTGCTTTTGTATCATTCATCTGCCTCCACTACCATTTTAACAAAAGAGCTAAATTGAACGCCTCGATACTTCTGACTCCAAGACTACTTCTTTCAGACTGCAAACCTTATCCCAACTGACCCAGTGAACCGTTCTAGAATCAGCTTTACCTTGTCATAGGAAATTGCTTTGAATACTACGAATTTCCTTCAAAATCTTAATCGGGGCTTTGTAAAAAGATAAAGTATAGATATGCATTGCATTCAAAACCGCATTGATAGGAACAACCCTGCCTCCCATGGGCAAGTGTCTCCCTTTCCAAACCGGTAATCTATGCCTCATGTTCTCGACCAAATCTTTCCACATATGAATCCTCCTCGGGCTATCTCCCATAACCCCTAAGAATTTGAAAGGAAGGGAGTTTATGCTACAAGATAGGAAAGAAGATGTAACAACCAAACAATTCTCACTAATATTAATTCCATAAATGTTACTCTTATGAAAGTTGACCTTCAAACCTGACATCATCTTAAATCCTCGCAATATCGCTTTAAGACTCCACAAATTATAACTATCTTTGTCCCCAAGAATAATTCGTTGACAAATAGCAATATATCCTTCTTTACTTCCTCGTTGACGAAAAAGCCTCTATATTCCCCTATCTCCCTAGCTTTATCTACCATTCTAGTAAGCCCCTCCGTTGCCAAGACGAAAAGAAAAGGACATAAAGGGTCCCTATTGAGAAGACCCCTTTCCACAGTAAAGTCCTTTGTTGCACTGCCATTGACCAAGACCAACATCATACTCGCGAAAACACACATTTCCATCCACTTCATCTACCTACCTCCAAACCCCATTTTTAACATTATAAAATCTCAAGTAATTCCAGCTAATACTATCATAGGCTTTTTCATAATCAACCTTCAGAGCAAGACAAGCCCTCTTTTCTCTCTTAGCCAAATCAATCACCTTGTTTACCATCAAAACTCCGTCCAAAATGTTTCTTCCCTCTATAAACGTCGATTGCTTCTTAGAAACCAAATTCCCTATAACTTTTTTCATCCTACAAGATAGAAGATTCCCTAGGATCTCATACAAGCAATTAACAAGGCATATCATTCCGATAAAATTTTAGGATTTGATACATTCGGGACAAGCGTAAAAAAAAAGAGGCCCTACAAGACTTAACGAGCTTATCTCTTGAATGAAAATCATTTATAAAACCCACCACTTCCTGTTTAATAAAATCCCATCCATTTTTGATAAATTCAAAAGAGAATTCGTCCAGTCCAGCACTTTTATTACCATCACAGCTCCAAACAGCCGCCTTAGTCTCTTCCTCAGTGAACTTATCCTCCAGCAATAACCTTTCTTGATCATTTATGCAATAAAACTCCAACCATTCTGGAACTGGTCTAGAGAAATTAGATTCTTTGAAAAAATTATCAAAATGTCGTTTCACTGCCTCTTTGACCTCTACCACACCTTTCATTCTACCCAAAGGAGTTTCCATAGAGTTGATAAAGTTTCTTCTAAATCTGTCTTTGACCGCCCTATGAAAAAATGCAGATTTAAGATCTCCCTCTTTAAGCCAGAGTTGCATCGATTTCTGCCGAAGAATGTTTGTTCTACCCTAAAATTTGCCCTCCCATTTCCAAAGACAGATAATTAAAGACACCTCCTCATGCTCATGAAGGTCTCAAGGACTCAAGGCTACTCAAGGGTTGACCAGTCAAACATCCTCCAAAGCAAATGGCCTACAACTAGGGTTTTGTGTTTCTCAAAGAAAAGTGAGCCTCTAATGCCTCAAGTGAGTTTCATGGTTACTCATATGCTTCAAGGTACCCTCATGACAAGTTTCAAGCCTTGCATCACAAGTTTGCTCAATCAATTGCTCAGATGATCGAAAATCAACTATATTGAACAAAAATTCAATTATGGTCAACATACAGTCAAACTTCAAGAATTTTGGTCAACATCAACATTTTGAAGTCATATTCATAATTTGACCAGGGGTTGAATATTTTTCATCAAGAAAACTTTCAATTCATCAAAAGTCAAAAGTTCCAAATCAGGGTTTTCTTAAGGAAAAGTTAACTAAACTTTGACCAAGCATAACATTCACACGCCTCGTCATATTTTTCTTAACGAAAGCTCATTTTGAAGGTAATTCAATTCTCTACAACTTTATCTCTCTAAGTTCAAGTCCAAAAAAAACTTCATTTGAGAGATATGGGCCAAAACATTATAGGTCATTTCAAAAGTCAACAAAAAGACACTTTTTGTCAAGGCAACTTACATCAAGATAAATCTTCAAATGAATAAATGATCAACATAGAGATTGTAGGGGACATCTTGAGCTTTCCAAAAAGTCCAAGATCACCATCATATGAAAAAATTGAGGGAGTTATGTTTGGTGCAAGTTGAGCAATTTTTGAGAAATGCATGAAACTTACATTAACCAATTTTGAAATTGTGAACTAATGGACCTAATTTTTTAAGTTAAAACATGTTCATGACATGATAAGAGACCCATAAGTCCACTCATGCCTTATCTTTTATTTTTATTTCATTTATTTTGTTTTTTATTCAATTAAGTACAAAATAAATTAAAGAAAATAGTAAGTGATGGACCAAGGCATATGCGCTTGGTTCTTGAATCAAATTTGAGGCCCAAAGACTCTTGGAAGGCCATGCAAACGTGGGGGACAAGTGTTGAGACATGATCTTCTCAAAATGGAATGTTTTAAAACATGTTTTTTTTTGTGTTTTGGCAAGACATTGAATACTTGGTCTTTTCCTCTTTTGTCTTGATCTATTTTTCTTCCTCTATATAAACACACCACATTTAGACACAAGGGAGTGAAAATTTGGCAAGAGAATAGAATTTCAAAGAGCAAAAATATTCATCTTTGCTTCACAATAGGTTCTTAAATCTAAGCAAATTCAAAGCGATCCAAGGTCTACAGTCACTTCCTGAAGGTCTAAGAAACATTTTCAGACTCATACCCAATCAACTCACCACCTGAAACGAGCCCAACCCCTTACTCTGATTGGTAAGATTTTGATTTTTTTTTTAAATCTTTCATTTCATGCGTGTTTCATAGCTATCAATTATTCAGATCTTCATATGTGAATATTTAGAACAGGTTGAGGTGATCACATGTGAAGATGAACGCCCCAGCGCCTGCAACCCTTTAATTAATTTCTTCCTATTTTTCCTTTTTATTTTGTTTAATTAATTTCTCTTTTCTTTTAATTAATTTTTAATAAAAAAATCATAAAAATAAAATAAAATCAGATTTAGACTTTTAATAGGTTAATTTAATTTTTGACAATATTTCTTAATTAATTAATTAGACATAGGTTTTTTTATATAATTAATTAAATCTTTAATTTAGATTTAATGTCTATTTATTTTATCATTAAAATCAAACAAAAATGCACAAAAAAATTTATTTCTAATCTTTTAAATGTTAAGACTTTAAAAATAATTTTGCAAACATTTATGTTTACTTTTGCCATTTATTTTCTTAGAAACGATTGTATAGGTCGCATGAGTTTTTTTTTATAATAACTTAGCGTTTAAATTCCTGCAAAGTTGTAAATATTATAATTCTCCCGAAGCCATGTAATAGATGTAGGTTTTTACTTTCTCGTATTTTATTTTCTCGCACTTATGCTTTATATGCCTTGTATGTATATAAAACTGTTAGTTAATAGGATTGTATGGAAGGATAATAATCGAAAGCTAGAAAACCCTAATGCAAGATAAAATAACCGAATCAACACACTTGCACATTTGTACCTCTAGGGTAACATCCCTCTGTTGCCTTCGGAAAAACGATGGTCATGTCCCTCGAATGTAGGGATGCTTTAACAAAGATCCTCGAATAAAATATTATAGTCCCTTGATGATCCTTCGACGTTGCCTTTCAGAAAATGATCTAGTCCCTTATGGAACTCCTAAAGCATCCTTACAAGTTACCTTCAATGACTATACGATTACCCTTCGCGTGTCCCTTCACATCCAATGATAGGGATTCCTACTAACTAATGGTACATATAGCACTATCTAAAGGAGGAGGAAAAGTACAAGAACGACATTGAGTGGGTAAATACTTTTAATCGCTTGCTCACAAAAAACAAAACACACTTCTCACATCACACTTTTCAAAAATATTTTCAAACAAAACACTTTGTACACATTCTTGAGGACCGATACAAGATCATTACAAAGTTTCTCCTTACATTGGCACTTTCAAAATATTTTTCAAACACACACACATAAAAAGCAAATTTTCAAAGTGAGCTAAGCGATTAAGAGCTCGTATATAACTACGGATAAAAAGGGTACTAACACCTTCCCTTTTCATAACCTACCCCCCAAACTCAAAATCTTAAAAGGTCTTTCCTATTCTTTTCACCCTTTCCTTGTTGGATAAAAGAAAAGTCAGCGGCGACTCCTGCTAACCGCAACATTTGCAATAAAATGCAAAACAAGTTAGTTCTCTCACCGTCTTATAGAACTGACGACTCTGCTGGGGAAAATACTTAAAGAGGAGTTACCTTAAGAGTTTAGATCACTTTACTTGCTTAAATTGTGTGTTTTGTCTACTTTAACTTTAAGGACTTACTTGGGTTTATTTACTTGTAAGATCCTACACCCAGATCTAGGGAATCCTTAGGTAAGTAGCAATAGATCATGGAAATTGTATGGCATAGACCAATATGATTGAAGTGATGGCTACGTTAGTGAGAAACTTTGGTTTATACCGATGTTCCTTGAGTCAGTCGAGGATAACATTGGGCTGCTACATGGTGCCATAAGCACTAACTGACTTTTAGAATCTTAATTGACCCATCTTGGCCATTAGAAGGTAGTGAGAAAGCCAGCTTTGGTGCAGTCCGAAGTTGGTTGATACTCGATGCTACACTCATTGAGATTCGACTATTAGTTTTTTCTTGGTGGCAAGTCAGTTTCCGTACTAAATAAAGCCCGTGAGAAAGATCAGTGACATTGAGATCCCTAGAACCCAGTTACTATTTTAGGACAAGTTAAGCCAACTTAACTCTAATAGAAAAGGGTACTTACCTATGGACCTCATGTAAGCCTTTAGACCTAAGGCTCTTGTGTGATTTGTTTGTGTTTACTTCTTGTCTAAACATGAACATAACATCATGACATCATAACTGTGATCGGTGGAAATAGAACTGACTGTTTTTAATGCTGGTTTGCGTTTGTGTTTGCAAAATGTCGCGGTAAGCAAGAGTCGCCACCGTCTTTTATTTTATCCAACAAGGAAAGGACAAAAGCACAGAAAAATTCCTTTTCGAGATGTTTCTCGGGTTCGGGAGGTAGATTATAGAAAGGGAAGGTGTTAGCACCCTTTCTATCCGTGGTTATCCACGGGCTCTTAGGCACTTGCTCACTGTGTTTTCAAAAAGTCTTGCTTTTCTTGTGTTCGTGGGTTTGAAAAGAGTTTTGTTTGAAAACTTCGATTTAACTCTTGTTTCTGTCCTCAATAGTGTATGAAGTGTCATTTGAAAAAACTTCGTTTGAAAAGTGTAAGTGCGAAAAGTTTGTTTTGTTTTGAAAGAGCAAGTACCTGAGAACCTCTACCTACTCAAAAGGAATTAAGTTGTGTAAATGTCCTTTAGACAGTGCTATCCCACTATTGAGAAGTAGGTAGCACCGTCGTTGGAGTTTTCGGGTCAATTCGATTAAGGGACATGTGGTCACTAAAGCAATGGTAGGACGCCTTAGCGGTAACCCTAATGTCTTAGATCGTTTTATCCGAGGCAACCGTTTCGAGGCAACTTTGATCTCTAGACAGGAGGGCGACCTCTAAAATTTCCTATACTCAAAGACTACGTCGAGGAAACCAAGTGAGGCGTACCCTAAGAGTGGCATGTGCAAATGTGTCAGTTTTCAGTTATGTTATCTTTGTACATGTTGTGGTGAGCTACGGTTGATTTTAAGTTAAGATAAGTCTTGTCATGCATAGCCTATTATTCATACATCTAGAAGTTAATGGTTGTGGAAAATAAAACTAAGCTATTACAAGGCGTCGGGTATTTACATCGCCAAAAACAAACCCTTGAAAAGTAAATGCGGAAAAGGTAAATGAAAGCGGTAAAAAGTCCTAATTAAGACTATTACATCCTTGGAGCAAATACAATTATATGGATCAAAAAATATGAATCAATCAAAAATCATACGCACGAGAAAAATTGAGTCGGAGAGTTTTTAGGGTTTTGACCCCTTTTAGGAAAGAAAAAGATTTTTTTGTTATTTCTTGCATTTAATTAAATTAAACCTAAGTTAATTAATTAATTAAATAAAAAGAGAAATATTTTTTGGGTTTTTAGAATATTTAAGGAAATAAAAAATAAAATGATTAAAAACCTAATTCTACACCAATTTTAATTTATTGCGAAAATATCATTATCATGCCTAATTAAAACTAAACAAATTATATTAATATTTATTTACAAAATAAACTAATTAAATTTAATAAATAAAAATATTATATTTTTTGTGTTTTTCTGAATTTTTTATAAAAAAGGGGTTAATTTGTTAATTGGTTAATTAAAATAATAATAATAAAAACAATTAAATGAAAGAAAAAATAAAAGGAAAAGAAAAGAAATAAACTCGTGAAGGGGGTTCTGGGCCCAATTTTGTGGTGTATCAGCAATTCCCCAGGCCCATTATGCTTCATCCTCATTGACTTTCCAGGATCTCACGCACATGCATTGACTAGGGAGCATGATGATCTTTCACTCATGACCATTGGATCTAGGTTTGGAGACATCTGGCGCACTGAGATTTGAAGCGTATGGTGGACTCCCCTTTGAAAACTACACATGAACACCTGAAGGGGAAAAATAAACAAGATTTTGGGGGACCTGGGATTCGAACCCAGGTCCCAATGGACTTTGCACGCTTTCCCCAACCACTCAGCCAAGTTGTCTCATTCGTTAGTAAAATGCAAAACAAAAGATATATGGACAAAACAATTATCATGCTGGAAAAATAAAAAAAACGCGCTTAAGATTTAAATTTGCCAATGGGAGAGCGACGTGTGGTCGTCTTCTTCCCCAAACTCTAGTTTTATTACCTGCGGATTTTTATCCGCAGGAAATTCCGTGGCTCACTCCTAAAATCGTCCCTAGGCTGCAAAAATCCACTCCAGGACCATGGTTGTGATCGTCTCTGTCCCCTGAGCGTGCCTATAACCATTACTTGCCTTATTTTTACCTGTAATGCAAATGCCTAAAAGCGAAACGTTGAAACCCTAGGATCGGGCATCACGATACAGGACATAAAAACAAAATTGAATATTGCAGTTATGTTAGAAATCAAACAATAAACATGAATATGCCAATGTTTCGAAGAAAAAGTGCAAGAATTGGAAGTTGGGATTCCATGTTCAGAGGTCCATTCGTGATAACTTACAGTGCGTTTCAGGGGGTCTTAAGGTCCGGTTCTGGTTGCTATGGCTTCAGGAGATTGCAAGCAAGAACACCACGTTGATATTTTTGATGGAAGCAAGCTCTAACCAAGAATTCGATCTCTCTCTTTTCCAAGCTTTTTCAGTTTTTGGTTTGGCTGTTTTAGCAGTTCTTAGGTCGTGAATTAGGTTTGTGTGGCTTGTGTATGTATAAGGCAATGATTTTAGGTCAAGAGTTGGGCCAATATCCATGTACATTCAAGAATTAGGTTTGCACTTTGATCACCATTAACAAACTTTCCAAATATGGCCAAATCTGAGATTTTATGCACAAATAAGTCTTAGCACGAGTTGGTTGGTTGTCACATGATGTTTGCAAGCTGTACAAATCCCAAAGATCCCTTTTCAATAATTTTTGGATTTTATTTGATTTAATATTGATTAATAATGAATTAAATCAATAAAAATGAAATAAAATAGAAAAATAAATGTTTGGTCATGAAATTAAGCATGGGACACGTGTGTGGCAAGACAAGACTTAATCAAGTGGAAAAAGTGGGCCCTTTTGTCAAAAATTGGAGTTTTGAGGATAGTTGACTTTTGGCAATTTTGGAAAAATGCCCAACTTCAACAATGCATAACTTCTTCAATTTTGAACTTTTGGAGGTGTTCTTGGACTTTTTAGAAACCTTGAGAGTGTTTTTGTATCATCTCATTTTGGTATCATCTCATTTTGATCTTCCATTCTCAAGTTATGAGCTTTGGCACAAAAGGTGTTTTTGTTGACTTTCAAAAATGACCTATAATGTCCAAATTTGTAACTTCTTGTGAGTGCATTTTATAATCTTGGGGTGTGAATATGGATTGTAGGAAATTGCATCCTCTTCAAAATGAGCTTTGGATGGGTCATTTCTCATAAAGTATGAGAAAGTTATGCTTGGTCAAAGTTGAGTTAACTTTTCCTACAAAACCCTAATTTAGCAACTTTTGAATCTTGATGAATTTTGAGAAATCCTTGATGAATCATGATCAACCCTTGATAAAATGATGAATTATCCTTCAAAATGACAATTTTGACAAAAAATCTTGAGGTTTGACTGCAAAATGACCATTTTGCCCTTGCAGTTGACTGTAGATCAAATGGAGCTTTTGATTGTGCAAATTGGCACTGTGAGTCTTGAAACTTGGCATGTAGGTGCTTGAGAATGTATATAGGCCTACGAGACTTGATTGAACCATTGAAAACCCCAAATTCCTTGAAAGAACCAAAACCCTAATTTTGAATTGACTGCCTTAGGAGGTGATTTGACTGTACACCCTTGAGCCATTTTGAGCAATTTGAAGATCATTCTTGACAAATCTTGAGGAATATGGGAGGGAAAATTTTGGGGTACAACAGTTACCCCTGTTCAATTTTCTTAAACCTGAGGATATGGATTGGCTTTCGAGCCTTTCGTGATCCGAAGGTGGAAGATAATTGAACACTAGAGTGCCCAGAAATTTGCACTCGCATGGTGTAGTATCAGCATGGTGATGTCGGGAATGGGCTTACAGATGCCATTTGGAGAGATGATGGATAGGAGGATGGGCTTATAGATGCCACCTGGAGATTGTTGGTAGGTAGTTTTGTCTTCGTTGACGGGTTGTCTTCGTTGACGGGTTGTCTTCATTGACGGGGTGACATTAGAAAAATCTTTAGGAATCGATTTAACTGGATTTGTCTTCTTTGACTGGATTAGCATCAGAAAAATATTTAGGAATCGATTTAACTGGATTTGTCTTCTTTGACTGGCTTGCCTCAGAAAAATCTTTAGGAATCGATTTTAACTGATTTTGTCTCCATTGACTGGCTTCAGAAAAATCTTTAGGAATCGACTTAACTGGTTTTGTCTCCATTGACTGGCTTGCCTCAGAAAAATATTTAGGAATTGATTTTAACTGATTTTGTTTCCATTGACTGGCTTCAGAAAAATCTTTAGGAATCGACTTAACTGGTTTTGTCTCCTTTGACTGACTTGGCTTCAGAAAAATCTTTAGGAATCGATTTAACTGGTTTTGTCTCCTTTGACTGAATTAGCATCAGAAAAATCTTTAGGAATCGATTTAACTGGATTTGTCTTCTTTGACTGGATTAGCGTCAGAAAAATCTTTAGGAATCGATTTAACTGGTTTTGTCTTCATTGACATAATTTGAGAATCTAACTGCATCTTTCCTGAAAGGTAAAGGTCAGTCATATGCAATGCATGATATGGATCGAGCAATGATGTTCTCAACATAAATGAGATTGTATGATATGATGCGTATATGCATGTCTTATGATGTATGAAAATGTGATGTTTGAGCTGGGGAAAATAAATCCCGAAGCTGTTGGAGAATAGAGTTGAATTCTTCGTTTCCGTTGGGGATGACGAACGAAGATGATGGTGAGAATAGACCTGCATGGGATAATGACTCCGTTGGGGAATAAACTAATGAGGAGATTACTCGGTGGGGAATTACTCTGTGGGAAGAGATGCTTTGCTGAGATTTTAACGATAACTCCGCTGGGGATTCCATTGATAAGCTCTATTGGGGATTTTGATGATGAACTCCGCTGGGGATAGAAAGAACTTCGCCGAGGATGATCTTTCAGTTGCAAGTTGCTGAGGATAACCCAGTTAGACTCTTGTGGGGATAACCTCTTAATATGGCTGGGGACATTTATACTCTGCAGGGGACAAGCTTCCAGAATCTATTGGGGAAGATGATTCAACTCTGGCGGGGAAGCTTTTTTAGATTGCGCTGGGAAATGGCTCCACTGGGGGTATCTTGTATTCCGCCGGGGAACATTCTTATACTCTGTCGAGGAATATTAAGACTATCAAGGATGCTCTTTACGCTTGCTGGGGAATATCTTTATACTCTGTTGGGGAATATTAAGATCTTATGGGGATACCGAGCCTTTTTAGGGCTGATGATAGGCTAACTCTGCTTGGGGGAGAGTATTGCTGATTCCTTCGTAGTTGCAAGTCTCAATGGGGAGAGTTTCCATTACTGTCTTACTCTGCGGGGAGTGAAGGTATCTTGGTCATATTCTTTAGCTGAACCTACCTTGGTACCTTGGTGGACAAAGCAACTAGGCCTCTTAGACAATTCTTATTGCCCCTACTTCTGATATCACCCGTAATTAGTCCTTTGTTTCGCATGCAAATATTTATGAGCAGCAATTAATGTCAAATGCATATATCAAAAATGAACATTGGACGTTCTTTGCAAAATAAAACAGATAAAGGAAAAAACAATTTGCAATTTGTCTGAAAAATGAGCTTGTATTGATTTTGAAGTTTGCCTGAAAATAGGCGTTTTTGTACAAGAGGCTGACGTCCTAGTAAGAGAACGCCGCCGAGCAAATAGAATTTATACAATTTGTGAAAAGAAAACAAAACAGCTATGTGAATAGTCCCACTAGGTTCCAACTCTGCTATTGCCCTTATATCTTCAAGCATCTCATCACTTTGCTGCTTAGTTGAAGATGAATCTGATTGACTGGTGTCGTCTGAGCTTGATAGGCGATACCGAAGTCCGGATTTGAGGTGATCCAATGAGACATAGTGTTACGCCTTAATCCCTAACTTTTGCCTGGACCGCCCTTTCGGGTTTTCAGTCCACCGGGATACCCATTTTTGCCCAAGCCGCCTTTTCAGGTTTTCGACTTGTCGGGTGTACAGATTTTTTTATTTTCATCCCTTATTTTTGCCTGAACCCTTTTGGTTCGCCGGGAAGCCCTTATTTTTGCCTAGGCCAGTCAACCTAGCGGGTCTTTAATTATGCATAGTATCTTTTTACTATGTCTGCATTGACGGGGTGAGGAAGGTCGTCACCATCCATGGTGGTTAGAATCATCGCTCCTCCTGAGAAGATGTTCTTAACTACAAATGGCCCTTCGTACGTAGGGGTCCATTTGCCCCTGGGATCACCTTGAGGTAGAATAATGCGCTTGATTACCGGGTCCCCGACTTGATATTCTTGTCATCTGACTTTCTTGTTAAATGCCTCGATCATCCATTTTTGGTACGTATGACCATGACAAATAGCAGTGAGTCTCTTTTCGTCGATTAGGTTTAGTTGATCAAGCCGGGTTTGGATCCAGTCGTCTTCGCTTAAACACGCATCCTTCATGATCCGGAGAGAGGGTATCTGAACTTCAATGGGCAGGACTGCCTCCATGCCGTATACCAAGGAGTAAGGTGTTTCCCCTGTTGACGTCCATGCTGAGGTACGGTACCCATGAAGAGCAAATGGTAACATCTCGTGCCAGTCTTTGTAGGTCACTGTCATCTTCTGCACGATCTTCTTAATGTTCTTATTAGCGGCTTCTACAGCCCCATTCATCTTCGGCCGGTAGGGAGAAGAGTTGTGGTGTTGTATCTTGAATTGCTCGCAGAGCTCAGTGATCATCTTGTTGTTAAGATTGGTACCATTATCTGTAATGATCCTTTCTGGTACACCGTATCGACAGATCAGGTTATGCCGAATGAACCGTGCCACGACATTCTTGGTTACAGTGGCGAAGGAAGCTGCTTCAACCCACTTTGTAAAGTAATCAATTGCTACCAGGATGAAACGATGCCCGTTGGATGTCGTAGGTCTGATTTCGCCGATCATATCAATGCCCCACATTGCAAAAGGCCAAGGTGCCGTCAAGACGTTCAAAGGAACCGGAGGAATGTGCACTTTATCAGCATAGACCTAGAACTTGTGACATGTCCGAGAATGCTGATAACAATCGGCTTCCATTGTTGACCAGTAATATCCTGCCCGAAGGATTTTCTTTGCCATGGTATGTCCACTGGAATGCGTTCCGAAGGTACCTTCATGCAGCTCTGCCATGATCCTTTCTGCTTCAATTTTATCCATGCAACACAGTAAGGTTGAATCATGGTTACGTTTGTAAAGAATGTCATTGCTGATGAAGAAATTTTCCGTGAACCTTCGTAGAAACTTCTTGTCATTAACAGACGTGCCCTCGGGGTATTCTTGAGCTTCAAGGTACCTCTTTACTTCATGATACCAAGGTTTTTCTGTTACCTCTTCGGTCTCAAGATCACAATAATATGCAGGTTCATCCAATTTTCAAATAATGATCCGGGGAGCCTCGTTGTCCCATTTGACTTTGAACATTGAAGACATCATAGCTAGCGCGTCCGCCAACTGATTCTCCTCTCTTGGGAAATGGTCAAAGGTTATCTCCTCGAAATGGGGAAGCAACGTTAATAAATACTCCTTGTAAGGGATAAGATTTGGGTGTTTCGTATCCCACTCTCCTCGGATCTGACTGATTACGAGAGCGGAATCTCCGAAGACACTCAGAAACTTAATCCTTAGGTCAATTGCAGCTCGGAGACCCATAATGCAGGCTTCATACTCCGCCATGTTGTTGGTGCAGTTGAAACATAGTCGGGCGGTAAACGGAGTATGAGAGCCTTTAGGAGATATGATCACAGCTCCATGCCGTTACCCAAAGCGTTTGAGGCTCCATCAAAGTGCATAGACCATCGGGATCCTTCCTCAGGTCCTTCATCCGGTCCAGGTATCTCGCAATCAGTTACTACCATGATATTCTCGTCTGGAAATTCAAAGTTCATAGACTGGTAATCATCCACTGCCTGATGTGCCAAATGGTCTGCCAACACACTTCCCTTGATTGCTTTTTGAGTCGTGTACTGGATGTCATATTCAGTCAAGATCATCTGCCATCTTGCTATTCTTCCGGACAAGGCAGGCTTTTCGAAGATATACTTGATTGGATCCATCTTTGAAATCAACAGAGTAGTGTGAGTCAACATATACTGTCTTAGCCGGCGAGCAGCCCATGCCAAAGCGCAACAAGTTTTCTCGAGCAATGAGTATCGGGTCTCACAGTCGGTAAACGTTTTGCTAAGGTAATAAATAGCATGCTCTTTTTGGCCAGACTCGTCATGCTGACCCAGCACACACCCCATTGAGTTGTCAAGTACTGTCAAGTATAAAATCAAAGGTCTCCCTTCAACTGGTGGCATAAGAATGGGCGGCTCTTGGAGATACTCTTTGATTCTTTCGAAAGCGGCCTGACATTCATCGTTCTAACGTACCACTTGATCTTTCTTCAGTAGCTTGAAGATTGGTTCACAAGTAGCAGTTAGGTGCGAGATGAATCGGGCAATGTAGTTCAGCCGTCCTAGAAAGCCTCTGACCTCTTTCTCTGTCTTGGGAGCTGGCATCTCTTGTATGGCTTTCACTTTGGCAGGGTCCACTTGAATACCTTTGTCACTTACGACGAAACCTAGTAGTTTTCCAGATCTCACCCCGAAGGTGCACTTGTTCGGGTTCAACCTCAGTTTGTACAACTTCAGCCGGTCAAACAGCTTCTGTAGATGGTCAAGGTGTTCCTCCTCAGTTTGGGACCTTGCAATCATATCGTCGACGTATACTTCCATCTCATGATGGATCATATCATGAAACAGAGCAACCATGGCACGCTGATACGTTGCCCCAGCATTTTTCAACCCAAAAGGCATGACCTTGTAGCAAAAGGTACCCCATTGAGTAACAAAAGTGGTCTTCTCCATGTCTTCGAGAGCCATCTTTCTCTGATTATAACCGGAGAAACCGTCCATGAAGGAGAATACCTTATGCTGAGTAGTGTTGTCAACTAGAACGTCGATGTGAGGCAGAGGGAAGTCATCCTTAGGGCTCGCCCTGTTCAAATCCCTGTAGTCAACACACATTCGGACCTTACCATCTTTCTTCGATACCGGAACCACATTGGCAACCCATTGAGGGTAAGAAGTCACTGCTAGAAAACCGGCATCAAACTGTTTCATAACTTCGGCCTTGATTTTCTCAGACATCTCTGGACGCATACGGCGAACCTTCTATTTTACCGGAGGGCAGTCTTCCTTGGTAGGCAGGCGATGAACCACGATGTCAGTATCCAACCCAGGCATATCTTTGTAGGACCAGGCAAAGATCTCAACATAGTCATGCAGCATCTGAATCAACTGCTGTTTCACACTAAGCTCCAGATTTGCACCGATCTTGACTTCCTTCTTGTCTGTCTCAGTACCCAGATTTACCGTTTCCACTGGCTCTTCATGTGGCTGAATGGCCCTCTCTTCCTGAAGTAGCAGTCTTGCAAGCTCACCAGGAACTTCGCAATCATCTTCACCTTCGTCTTTGGCTAAGTTGATCGGATTTTCGAAGTCATAACTGGCAGTAGCAGAGTCGTTACCAGTGAGATCCAGAGTGGATTGGGACTTGTATATGTGAGTGTGTAAATAGTTGTTTTGCAATATATAATAAAGAAAGACAAGGAGCACAAAATTTGAAATGCAAGAAATGTTCAATGCTTTTATTAATGATATATGAAAATGGCACACAAAAGCCCTCACAAATGAAACCACGGTGCCCCGGGTAAGACACTGGGCCATAAAGTTTCAAAACATTGTCTGTTACAAATTCAAAGCAAAAGAGTTCATTACTGAGTAACAAAAGTAATAGGGACGAAGTCTTTTGCCGTCCAGTTGTTTGGTCCACCGTTGGTCATAGGGTAGATCCAGCTGTCGAATTCATATTCCTCCACGTCATCTTCGATGGCATTTACTCCCGAGTTGCTGATGAACACAGGAGATCTTCCACTCCTTGCACTACGAACAGCCCTCTGAGCTTCTGCAGTGAAACCCAAACCAAACTTGTTAGTCTTCTGAGTGAAATCAGGAAGTCGGCCCTAGTTTGCATACTCACCCTTCTCAATAACAGCCCGAGCATCCTTTAACGAAGCCATCTTCAATGGAGAATCTTCAACCACGGTCTCAGCTGATGCCAGTGTCTGAGGAACCTCTTTAAAGTGTTGAAATGGAGTCTCAATGAACTCCCCGTCCATCTCTATGTACCGGAACGAGTTGAGGTGGCTGACCATGTATTCCTCCTCCCCTTGAACTGTCACAATCTTCCCTTTGACCGGGTACTTCAGCTTTTGATGGAGTGTTGAGGTCACAGCTCCAGCCTTATGGATCCATGGATGACCCAGCAAACAAGAATAGGACGGTCGAATGTCCATCACGTAGAATGTAGAATTGAAGACCTGGGAACCAACCTTGATTGGAATATTGACTTCACCATGCACCATCCTTTTAGACCCATCAAAGGCCCGGACAAAAATGTTACTTGGCTTTAGCTCCAACCCTTCACAATCCAACCCATCTAGAGCTTTCTTGGGCAAGACGTTCAACGAGGATCCCGTGTCAACCAACACGTGTGCAAGAGTAGTGCCCCTGCATTCAATGGAGACATGCATGGCATTGTTATGGTTCTTCCCTTTAGCCGTCAGATCATCGTCGGAGAAACCCAAACCGTTATCAGCAGTTAAATTGGCCACACAATCGGTAAACTGATCAACTGGTGTCTCTTGTGGCACGTGGGCAGTCTTCAGGAAGGTAATCAGAGCCTTGGCATGGGCCTCTGAACACAACAACAGTGATAACATAGAAATCTTAGATGGGGTTTGTCTCAGCTGCTCAACCACATTATAATCACTCTTCTTAATGATCTTCAGAATCTCTTCCATCTCCTGTTTGGAAGCTTCAACATTGATGGTCTTTGGTGCCTCCGTTTGGGCAGGCATATCAGTGGCGATCCCTTTACCCCGAGCGTTAGATGACTCGGTGACAGGGGTAGAACTAAGAAATTGATCAGGAATGGCATTAGGCACACTTGCAGGTGTGATGACAATAGGTCTCCGGACAATTGGTGGCGCAATATCAGGTGAGAAAAGTCTACCACTACGGGTGACTTTAGCAGGCCCGGTAATGTTGCTGAGGCCGGTATTAGTATCAAACTCTTGCTTAACTCCAAGCACATAAACATCTACCCCATAGTGCCATGGGACAGCTTTGTCAGATGTATAGGGGATGGGCCCCGGAATAGTGATGATTATGGGTGCAATCTTCTGAACAGGCGTAATTCTGACAGGCTTCCTCGAGGGAGCCTTGGGGGGATTGTTGAAAATGTTAACAATGGAAACTTCTTCAGTAGGGGTGGCAGGAACAGCAATTTTCTCAAACAGGATCTCCTTGTTATCCATCAGGTTTTGGATGCCTGACTTCAAAGAAGGGCAACCAGTAGGTGAAACAGAACACAGATGGCAACCTTCACCACATCCCGGAAATAAATCGGCTAGCAATAGGTTCCTCTTGACGGTCATTAGCGGGGTGACAATATCATCCACAGAGGCTACAAACAAGTCTTCCTCTACAACATTCACTCCATGCTTGGGCATGGGAGCAGTCACAATGTTAGGCCTCTCGGGCGCCTCAAACTCAATCTCTTTTGCATCAATCAGGTCTTGGACCTTATTCTTCAAATTCCAACAATCATCTATATCATGTCCCGGGCTCTCAGAATGATAAGCACAGCGGGCGTTGGGGTTATACTTTGATGATGTAGTATTCGGATTCTTTGGGGCTTCCCTTAGAGTCACCAAATTGGTCTTCAGCAACTGTGGCAATATCTGGGACAAGGTCATGTTGAGACGAGTGAATTGCCTTCTAGGTCTCTCTTCCCTTTGTTGGTTGTGATGCTGAGGAGCACCAGCAGGTTTCGAAATAACAACCGCATTGACAGCTTGGTGGTGTTCCGGTCTATTCTGCCTCCTTGGACCGTAGACATCACTGGATTCTTTCTTAAATGGTTTCTTCTCGGTGCTCGATGAGGCACCCTTTTGTATTTTCCCAGCCTTAATACCTGCTTCAATCCTCTCACCAGTCAAGATAAGGTCTGTAAACTCGGCTGAAGAATTTCCAATCAAATGGTTAAAGAATGGACCAGACAGGGTCCCCAAAAACATATCAACAAGTTCCCGATCAGTTAAAGGTGGTTGCACCCTTCCGGCAAGGTCTCTCCATTTTTGAGCATATTCCTTAAATCCTTCACCCGTCCCCATTGACATACCCTGGAGTTGGGTACGCGTAGGAGCGAGGTCGGAGTTGTACTAGTACTGCCTGTAGAACGCAGTAGCCAAATCTTCCCAGTTACGAATACTGGCTCCATCCAGCTGATAGAACCACTCCAGCTGAGTCCCTGAAAGACTGTCCTAGAAGAAATGGATCCACAAATTCTTATCAGCTGTGTAAGGATGGATCTTCCTTACATATGACCGGAGGTGCAGCTTTGGACAGGAAGCTCCGTCATACTTGGCAAAGGCAGGTGCCTTGAATTTATGGGGAATCACCACCCCAGAGGACAGACCTAGGTCTCCGAAGTCCAGCCTGGGTAAGTTCTGTATCTCCATAGCGCTCAAACGGTCCTCCAATTGTTTGTACCTATCCTCAGCAGGAGGATACTGTTCTTCATCATAATCCGTCTCATTGTCGGAGACTACGGGGCTAGGAACCCTTCTCTCTTGTGGGCTATCCTTCCCTCCAGATGAGGTGGTTAGCTTAACTTCATTTTGCAGCCCGTTTCCAAACCTGCATCCAGTGTTGAATAGGACGGTCATCTTCTTCTTCTTCCTCTCTTTCAGAATCAGGGTCTTCAAGTCCTGCTGACCCTTGGCTAGGCTCATAACCAACTCTTGAAACTGGGCATTCTGGGCCTGGAGGGCCTTGATAGCTTGCTCAGTAGTAGGTTCAGTAGACATGATGATTGCTGAAATAAACAGCGAAGAAGATAAGTGACCTGTAAAAAGGGTACCTGTTATGCACATGATGAATGGTATGTTATTTGTGTAAATGCATTCAAGGGTTCAAAAATTCAAATTCGTTGCAGACAAAAAAGAACACACGTCATATTAAGAAGTAATTTTTTTAGTACATAAGTGCCTCATGGGCGAAATATTACAAAAGACTTAATGTAAAAAGACATTGTGCATCCTTTTTGGAGCGATGTAAGTGTTGAGGGTCTCTTCCTCGTGAAGTCGGCGGGTGAGCTCTAAAACCTTCTTCTCACTGGCATGTAAGTTGACTTCAAAAGCATTCTGTTCTTCCTTTAATTGGATCCAACTCTTTTGCATTTCTTCCCATGATGTTGGCATGTCAGGATGTAGAATGGTGTATGGAACCTCTCCTTCCGTAACAGGCTCTTTGATCAAAGGGAGAATGTGAGGATATGGCATCATAAGATTCTGGGAGCGGGTTCGTACCCACTTGAGGTAAGGCTCAAGGGGGATGGAATTCTTGTGCCCCAGTGTCTTACTATCTACCTTGTTAGGCATCCTCCAAGCTCTGATGAACCTTTGTCGAAGTCCTTGCGCATCATTGTCGAAGTCAAAAACTAAGTCAGGAATCAGCATGTCATGAGGGCCATCCCTCTGAGCATATCCAAATTGTCTCAAAGCCAGACAGGGGTTGTAGGTAATGCCTCCTCTAATTCCAAGTAAAGGAACATTAGGAAATTCTCCGCAACGATCAATGATAGTGACATTTTCTCTGGACCGAGAACACCAATGTATATCAGAATGTGTGAGGGTCATCAATCGTTGTGACCACCTTAAACCCTGATCATTCTTCAAAACTGATTGTGGAAGGTGAGAAATAAACCACCTTGCCAGGAGAGGAGTACAGCACATGAGAACACCTATTTTCCTCATTGTTCGTGTGTAAAATGAGTGGAGGATGTCCCCAAGCAATGTAGGTATGGGATTCCTGGACATAAAAATCTTGACAGCGTTCACATCTATAAGTTGATCAGGATTTGGGAACAACACCAACCCATAGATAAGGAGTGCCACAATCTCTTCAAAGGCTTGTAGATCAAGAGAATTCCAACATTCTTGTGCCTTCTCAAACAGAAACTTCGCCAAGAATCCCTTGATACAACTTTTGATTTCCCAATGCCCCTTGATGTCAGATGGTTGCAGACGTAATGCTTGAGCAACATCTTCAAGTTTTGGTTCCTTTTCCGTACCGTTGTAGGGTAGTTGACTAAGAATAGGAATTCTCAGAAGTTGAGAAAATTCCTCCAGAGTAGGCACCAATTGATAATCAGGGAATGTAAAACAGTGGTGGAGGGGGTCAAAGAACTGGAAGAGAACTTTTATCATGTCTTCTTCAATGTTGGTGTTGACCAGGCTGAGGATTCTACCATGTTTTTCACTGAAGAGAGAGTTCTCGGGAATCCTGGATGTAAGCTCCTTGAGTTGAGGAGGGATCCTTACAAGGTTGACCTGAATTGTTTTCCTGCGGAGAGACTCTATGTCCTACAAAACAAGAACAAAAATGAAGATCCAAACCCTTGAAATGGTTAGCAGATGCATATGATGCTTTATGATGTCATGTATGCAAAAGTAGGCAAGTGTATATACAGACAGTCATATTCACACAAAGCAAACAAGTCCTTAGGTTTAGGCTTGCATGGGGTTCATAGGTAAGTACCCTTTTGAAGTTAGTTGGCTCAAAACCTGTCCTATAAATAGTAATCGGGTTCTAAGGAGATTAATATCATTGGATTATTTTCTATGTTCATTGTTTTGATTTAGCCACTTAACTGGCGACCAAAATATTCCAAGAAAATAACCCTCAATGAGTGTAGTATCGAGTATCTACCAACTTCGGACTGCACCAAAGTCGGTCATCTCACTACCCCTAAAAAAGCCAAGATGGTCAAGTAAGGTTCTAAGGTCAGTTGATGCTTCACGACACCACGCGGCGGCCCCGTACTCTCCTTGACTTGACTCAAGGGTTACCGGTACTCACCAAAGTGCCACATCAACGTAGCTACTGCTTCAACCATGTCGGTATACCCCACACAGTTCCCTCACAGTTTGTTGCTACTTCTAAAGGGTATCCCCAAATCTGGGTTAGGATCTATAGAACTCCGATACAAACCCACAAGATTTAAAGCATACAAAGCATACAATTGAAAACACAAGTGATCTAATCCTAAGGTACACCTCACTTATAAGTTCCCCAGCAGAGTCTCCAGTTCTGTGATCGGTGGAAATAGAACTGACTGTTTTTAATGCTGGTTCGCGTTTGCGTTTGCAAAATGTCGCGGTAAGCAAGAGTCGCCACCGTCTTTTATTTTATCCAACAAGGAAAGGACAAAAGCACAGAAAAATTCCTTTTCGAGATGTTTCTCGGGTTCGGGAGGTAGATTATAGAAAGGGAAGGTGTTAGCACCCTTTCTATCCGTGGTTATCCACGGGCTCTTAGGCACTTGCTCACTGTGTTTTCAAAAAGTCTTGCTTTTCTTGTGTTCGTGGGTTTGAAAAGAGTTTTGTTTGAAAACTTCGATTTAACTCTTGTTTCTGTCCTCAAGAGTGTATGAAGTGTCGTTTGAAAAAACTTCGTTTGAAAAGTGTAAGTGCGAAAAGTTTGTTTTGTTTTGAAAGAGCAAGTACCTGAGAACCTCTACCTACTCAAAAGGAATTAAGCTGTATAAATGTCCTTTAGACAGTGTTATCCCACTATTGAGAAGTAGGTAGCACCGTCGTTGGAGTTTTCGGGTCAATTCGATTAAGGGACATGTGGTCACTAAAGCAATGGTAGGACGCCTTAGCGGTAACCCTAATGTCTTAGATCGTTTTATCCGAGGCAACCGTTTCGAGGCAACTTTGATCTCTAGACAGGAGGGCGACCTCTAAAATTTCCTATACTCAAAGACCACGTCGAGGCAACCAAGTGAGGCGTACCCTAAGAGTGGCATGTACAAATGTGTCAGTTTTCAGTTATGTTATCTTTGTACATGTTGTGGTGAGCTACAGTTGATTTTAAGTTAAGATAAGTCTTGTCATGCATAGCCTATTATTCATACATCTAGCAGTTAATGGTTGCGGAAAATAAAACTAAGCTATTACAAGGCGTCGGGTATTTACATCGCAAAAAACAAACCCTTGAAAAGTAAATGCAGAAAAGGTAAATGAAAGCGGTAAAAAGTCCTAATTAAGACTATTACATCCTTGGAGCAAATACAATTATATGGATCAAAAAATATGAATCAATCAAAAATCATACGCGCGAGAAAAATTGAGTCGGAGAGTTTTTAGGGTTTTGACCCCTTTTAGGAAAGAAATTTTTTTTTTGTTATTTCTTGCATTTAATTAAATTCAACCTAAGTTAATTAATTAATTAAATAAAAAGAGAAATATTTTTTGGGTTTTTAGAATATTTAAGGAAATAAAAAATAAAATGATTAAAAACCTAATTCTACACCAATTTTAATTTATTGCGAAAATATCATTATTATGCTTAATTAAAACTAAACAAATTATATTAATATTTATTTACAAAATAAACTAATTAAATTTAATAAATAAAAATATTATATTTTTTGTGTTTTTCTGAATTTTTTATAAAAAAGGGGTTAATTTGTTAATTGGTTAATTAAAATAATAATAAAAAAACAATTAAGTGAAAGAAAAAATAAAAGGAAAAGAAAAGAAATAAACTCATGAAGGGGGTTCTGGGCCCAATTTTGTGGTGTATCAGCAATTCCCCAGGCCCATTATGCTTCAGCCTCATTGACTTTCCAGGATCTCATGCACATGCATTGACTAGGGAGCATGATGATCTTTCACTCATGACCATTGGATCTAGGTTTGGAGACATCTGACGCACTGAGATTTGAAGCGTATGGTGGACTCCCCTTTGAAAACTACACATGAACACCTGAAGGGGAAAAATAAACAAGATTTTGGGGGACCTGGGATTCGAACCCAGGTCCCAATGGACTTTGCACGCTTTCCCCAACCACTCAGCCAAGTTGTCTCATTCGTTAGTAAAATGCAAAATAAAAGATATATGGACAAAACAATTATCATCCTGGAAAAATAAAAAAAAACGCGCTTAAGATTTAAACTAGCCAATGGGAGAGCGACGTGTGGTCGTCTTCTTCCCCAAACTCTGGTTTTATTAACTGCGGATTTTTATCCGCATGAAGTTCCGTGGCTCACTCCTAAAATCGTCCCTAGGCTGCAAAAATCCACTCCAGGACCATGGTTGTGATCGTCTCTGTCCCCTGAGCGTGCCTATAACCATTACTTGCCTTATTTTTACCTGTAATGCAAATGCCTAAAAACTAAACGTTGAAACCCTAGGATCGGGCATCACGATACAGGACATAAAAACAAAATTGAATATTGCAGTTATGTTAGAAATCAAACAATAAACATGAATATGCCAATGTTTTGAAGAAAAAGTACAAGAATTGGAAGTTGGGATTCCATGTTCAGAGGTCCATTCGTGATAACTTACAGTGCGTTTCAGGGGGTCTTAAGGTCCGGTTCTGGTTGCTATGGCTTCAGGAGATTGCAAGCAAGAACACCACGTTAATATTTTTGATGGAAGCAAGCTCTAACCAAGAATTCGATCTCTCTCTTTTCCAAGCTTTTTCAGTTTTTGGTTTGGCCGTTTTAGCAGTTCTTAGGTCGTGAATTAGGTTTGTGTGGCTTGTGTATGTATAAGGCAATAATTTTAGGTCAAGAGTTGGGCCAATATCCATGTACATTCAAGAATTAGGTTTGCACTTTGATCACCATTAACAAACTTTCCAAATATGGCCAAATCTGAGATTTTATGCACAAATAAGCCTTAGCACGAGTTGGTTGGTTGTCACATGATGTTTGCAAGCTGTACAAATCCCAAAGATCCCTTTTCAATAATTTTTGGATTTTATTTGATTTAATATTGATTAATAATGAATTAAATCAATAAAAATGAAATAAAATAGAAAAATAAATGTTTGGTCATTAAATTAAGCATGCGACACGTGTGTGGCAAGACAAGACTGAATCAAGTGGAAAAAGTGGGCCCTTTTGTCAAAAATTGGAGTTTTGAGGATAGTTGACTTTTGGCAATTTTGGAAAAATACCCAACTTCAACAATGCATAACTTCTTCAATTTTGAACTTTTGGAGGTGTTATTTGACGTTTTAGAAACCTTGAGATGTACCCTAATCAACCCGTTTGGTCTCATCTCATTTTGATCTTCCATTCTCAAGTTATGAGCTTTGGCACAAAAGGTGTTTTTGTTGACTTTCAAAAATGACCTATAATGTCCAAATTTGTAACTTCTTGTGAGTGCATTTTCTGATCTTGGGGTGTGAAATGGATTGTAGGAAATTGCATCCTCTTAAAAATGAGCTTTGGATGGGTCATTTCTCATAAAGTATGAGAAAGTTATGCTTGGTCAAAGTTGAGTTGACTTTTCCTACAAAACCCTAATTTAGCAACTTTTGAATCTTGATGAATTTTGAGCAATCCTTGATGAATCATGATCAACCCTTGATCAAATGATGAATTATCCTTCAAAATGAGAATGTTGACAAAAAATCTTGAGGTTTGACTGCAAAATGACCATTTTGCCCTTGCAGTTGACTGTAGATCAAATGGAGCTTTTGATTGTGCAAATTGGCACTGTGAGTCTTGAAACTTGGCATGTAGGTGCTTGAGAATGTATATAGGCCTATGAGACTTGATTGAACCATTGAAAACCCCAAATTCCTTGAAAGAACCAAAACCCTAATTTTGAATTGACTGCCTTAGGAGGTGATTTGACTGTACACCCTTGAGCCATTTTGAGCAATTTGAAGATCATTCTTGACAAATATTGAGGAATATGGGAGGGCAAATTTTGGGGTACAACAATAACATTATAACATCATAACATTTTCACTAACCGTTTCAAGGATCTAGGGATTTATCTTTGTCCTTTGTTGCAGGTTATGGCTTCCGACCGCAGAAATAATATCTGAATCAACTTCGTTAGGGTACCTTCCAAGATTGAGTAGTTAGTCTCAAAAGTTCCTGAAAATTATTAATTTACCAAAAGACAAGGCCATCTACTCAGTTTGGTTACTCCCAGTTTCAAAGAATACATGTTGAGTGTTATGTTCCAATTCTTTGATCCTAAGCATCATTATTTTACTTTCCTAGATTAACAGTTGGTGCCTACAATGGAAGAATTCTCTAAGTTACTCGGAGTGCCTATTCTTGATGAGATACCTTTCACCGGTCTAGAGCAAGTTCCAAAACATGAAGATATCACAGCAGCCTTACATCTGAAATGATCAGACATCATATCTAATTGGGAAATAATAAATGGAGTTAAAGGTATTCTTGCTACATTTCTGATAAAGAAGGTTCAATTGTTCCTAGATACCCTGAGTTTTCGTGCTTTTGAAGATATTTTGGCTTTGCTGATCTATGGTTTGGTTCTATTCCCTAATCCGGACCAACTCATAGATGTGAATACCATCAAAATATTTCTTACTCATAATCATGTGCCTACTTTGCTTGGAGATGTTATACTCGTACTATGAGGAAATGAGGGACTCTCATGTGTTGCATACCTTTACTTTCCAGGTGGTTTATTTCGAACTTGTCCTTATCAGTGATGAAGAATGAACAAGGTTTGAGATGGTCTTAAAGGTTGATATCACTCACTCATTCAGATATCTATTAGTGTTCCCGATCTCAGGAAGATATCACCATTATTGACCGCTGTGGGAAATTCCTTAATGTACCACTCCTCGGCATAAGGGGAGGAATTACTTACAACCCCTCTCTAGCTCTACATCAGTTTGGTTATGCTCTAAGAGACAGTCCTTGTGATATGCTCATCCAGGGTATTGTATTCAACTATGAGAATGACCCTTAAAGTTACCGACAAAGGTTTATACGTTCTTGGGGAATGAACAATAAGATTGATAGCAAGACTTTGGGAAATAGGAACTCCATTCCTTTGTAACCTTACCTCGTATGGATGCGGTCTCGTGCTCAAAATCGTATAATGCCATATCCTTCTATCCTACCAGTGATCGTAGAGCCTGTTGCTGAAGGAGATGTTCCTCATACCATTATTCATCCCGATATGCCTACTGACTTTGAGGAACTTCAAAAGTCCTGGATTCAACTCAAGAAAGAAAGGGATACCTTTGGGACTCAGTTCTATTCTAGTGAGAATAAAGTATTGGAGATGACAAACCGACTCCACGAAGAGCATAACCTTAATGCATATGTCAACACAAAGATGAAGCATCCATGGGAGACTTAATAACTTAGGCCTTAAGAGTTTTATATTTTAACTATCTTGTTTTCATTGTAAGCCTAAAAGGCGGTTATAATTTGAACTTACTACTAAGTTTCTTTGTTTCCTTTTTGATTAAACAAATTTAAATCCCATAAGGTACTTGAAAACATTCACATACACACGCATTTACATACCATATCATTGCATAACAGGTGTTCTCAAGACATGTTTTGTCATCTTCTTGTTGTTTATTTCATCAAAAATGGCTCTCGAACAAACAGTGAAGGATCTCTAGTCTCAGAATGCTCACTTTCAGGAATTGGTTCTAAGCCTATACAAGGGGAAAGAGGAAATGAAAGCACTCCTAGCTGAGAACATGACCTAGAAGAATCCTGAAGACAATAAGGATGACCAGTTGGAACAACTGTAGGCTGAGATGAGAATCTAGATGATTGGTTAGATGGATCTTATCCAAAATTTAGCTCGGGGACAAGAAGAGTTGAGAATCCTCATCAGAGAGATTCATCAGAACGGATATTACCGTATAGGACGAATTGCTAGAGTTGGGGATCTGATCATTAACCAGTCTCCAATGAGACAAGAAACTGACTTGGTTGAAAGTAGAAGGGGAATAAGAGAGGGAAAGAGACAAGCTGACATTGCTAATCCTTCAGTTAATTGAAAATGGCCTTTCCAGTTTGTTATTACATCGCCAGCTTAATAACGACATTGCCAACAACAACAGGGTAATCAGCGTAAGCAGGATACACCTGTGATCGGTGGATTTAGAACTGACTGTTTAACGCTGGTTCACGAAATGTCGCGGAAGCAAGAGTCGCCACCGTCTTTTATTTTCTCCAACATGGACAGGACAAAAGCACAGCAAAATTCCTTATGAGATAGTTTCTCGGTTCGGGAGGTAGATTTATAGAAAGGGAAGGTGTTAGCACCCTTTCTATCCATGGTTATCCATGGGCTCTTAGATACTTGCTCTTTATGTTTTCAAAATGTTTTCTTTTCAAAATGTGAGTGGGTTTGAAAAAGTTTCTTTGAAAGTTTTCTGAATAACTCTTGTATCTGTCCTCAAGAGTGTTTGAAAATTTGTTTTGAAAGCTTTTTGAAAGTGTCGGTGTGAAAAAGTTTTGTTTTGTTTTTGAATAGAGCAAGTATCCATGAGTCATCCACCTACCCTAAGGAATTAGGCTGTGTAGAAGTCCTTTAGGTAGTGCCATCCCACCATTGAGAGGTAGGTAGCACCACCGTTGGAGGTGTTCGGGTCAATTCGAGTTTAGGGACAGTGTGGTCACCGAAGCAACAGTTAGGACACCTTAGAAGCTACCCTTATGTCCTTGATCCCTTTTTTAATCCGAGGCAACCGTTTCGAGGCAACTTGTTTTGAGGCAACTTGTTTTGAGGCAACTGGATCATGGACATAAGGACTTACTAAAACGTCCTATACTTGACGACCACATTTCGAAGGCAACAGGTGAGGCGTACCCTAGAAGTGGTGTGTGAATTTGTGTGTTATTTTCAGTTTAACAGTTATCTTTGGTCATGGCATTGTGAGCTACGCTTGTTTTTAATTAGCCATACATTCTTTCATGCAACTTAGAATTTAAGAGTGCTGAAATTTAAATGCGGAAAGATAAATCCTACGCTATTACAAGGCGCGGGTCTATACATCGCCAAAATACAAAGACCCGTTTGGTGAAAGATGCAGAAAGTAAAAAAACGCGGTAAACCTAATTACTATTACAATCCTTGAGCAGTTACATAATATTCGAAAAGAAAAAAGAATAACGTGCGAAAGAATAAAAGTTAGGACGTCCGAGGGTTTTGACCCTTTTGAAATTAAATTGAAATTAAAGTCTAATTATTATTTAACTAAAGAAAAGAAATTGTTTTTTATGTTTTTGTATTTATGAAAATAAAGAAAATTAAAATTAAATGGAAACCCTAATTCTAAATTATCTTTGTTAAAGAAAAATGTCAAAATTAGGCTAATTAACTAATTAATTAATTTACATGTTTATTTACAAAAATAAATAGTAATTATAATAATAAATAATGAGAAAAATAATTAATTTACAAAAAGGATGAAAAATGTCCAAAAAAAAACCTAAGTCTAGATATTTTTTATTTATTAAGAAAAGGATTTAAAGTTTAAAACCTAAATTAACTAAATTAATTGTTAGAGTTTATTTACAAAAATATTTAAATGGTGAAATTAATAATAATTAAAGGTATTACATTTTTTGTATTTTTCTGTTTTTATTATGGAAAAAATTATTTTATGGAATTAAAGAAAACAATTAAAAAAGCAATTGAAAAGAATTTAGAAAAGAAAAGAAAATAAAACTAAAGAAAAAAAGTGCAAACCAAAGGGGGTGTCAGGCCCCAAAGGGAGGTGTTTTGAAGCATTATGGCCCATGAAACAAAGGCCTTGTTTGACTTTCTACGCCTGCGTGTACATTGGTTGACTAGGGTGCACTCTGGAATTCATTCAATGGCCCTTGGATGGAAGCTCATGGCCATGTGGCAAGCTTGGATGTGAGGCTGCATGATGGACCTTGGGGCGTGTACTGCATGGGAATGGATTAGAACAAAAATCATGAATTAAGTGGGGGGACCTGGGAATCGAACCCAGGTCCCTATGCATGCAAGACACCTCATCAACCAACTGGGCTATTGCGTTTGTTTGTTAACATAATGGAGAGTGATTATTATATAAAAAAAAACAAGTGTTAGTGGTATGAACAAAAAAATCACGCGCCAAATTTGAATGCTCCTATCATATGATGACACGCTAGCTTTCTTCCTCGTTTATCTGCAAATAGAAAACAAGTAGCGGGGGTTTTAAACCCCCACTAAATGAAACCTGTGAAAATAGCGATTAGAAGCTGGATTAATATAAAAAGGGCGCGAGGGCATTATTGGATTCGTCTTGCTGCAACAATTCTGTCCATATAGGTTTGGTGGTCTAATTTTACCATATATGAGAACCCCCAATTTTGAAGTTCTGAAACCCTAGGTTTCATCAATGGTGAATCTCGTTTCAAGCATTTTTAGAACAATTAAACTATGCCAAAAGTTCCAGGGAGATGTTAGTAACATAAATCAATGATCAAAACACATGAATGATGCATAGAAATTGAAATTCGATTATGGACATATTTATGAAAAAGATGATTCTGTTCTACCGATTCTTGGAGTATGGGGACTTGTTCTTGATTGCAATCGACTCCTAGCAATGTCAGGAACGTAATGGAAAAGGTTCTAAGCCTTGAATCGCCCTGCAAATATGAAATCAGTTTCAAGCTTTTTTATGAAAATTTGCAAATTGGTTCTATCTTTCTGAGCAGTTTTTCGTGTATGCTTGCATTAGGTTAGGTTGTGCATATGTATGTGAAGCATTCTAGGTCAAAAACAAGCCCAAAGATCCATGAATTTATGTTTTGAATATTTGATTTTTATCACATCTTTTTCAATCTTTTTTCCATGCAAATCTTGCCAAATATGGATGATCTTGTCTTGTTGATTGGTGCATGAAATCTTTAGCATATAATGAGTATATTTGCTGCACAAAAAGATTTGAAAAGCATTATTTGATATTTTTCTACAATTAAAACTAATTAAATGAATTAATAATAATAAAAATTCAATTAATTAATTAAAAATAAGAAAATAAATCATTTTTAGCTCAATGGGTCGTGCATAGGCTTTGGGTAATGATTCAAGGAAGAATTTGAGGCCCATGAGCATTTTTGAAGCTTTTGAAGCAAAGTTGACTTTTCAAAATTCCCAAACATTTCCCAACTTCTCCAAGGCATATCTTGCTCAATTTTGAAGTTATGATCATGTTCTTGGACATTTTGGAAAGGTCTTGAAGTCCTCTAACCAATGCCTTTGGTCCCATGTCATTTTGATTTACCAATCTCAAGTTAAGGTCTTTGAATTAAAGTGCCTTTTTGTTGACTTTTGAAAATGACCTATAATGTTGAAATTGATAACTTTTTGTGAGCGCATTTCTTGGACTTGAAGTGTGAAGATGAATTGTAGGAAATGTCATTCTCTTCAAAATGAGATTTTGATGGAATTTTTCTGATGAACCATGAAGAAGTTATGCCTTGGTCAATTTGCAGTTGACTTTTTAGCTGTCCAAAAATAGAAACTTTTGCATCTTGAGACTTTTTGAGCCATGCTTTGAGAATCATGATCAAGAATTGATCAGATGATGTTTGTGGCTTCAAAATAAGATGTTGACCAAAAAATTTGACTTTTGACTGTCAAATGACCATTTTGCCCCTGCAGTTGACTGTGAAGCAATTGGGGTTTTTGACTGTGCAACTTGATGCTGTGAGTCTTGAAACTTGACATATGAATGCTTGACAATATATGTAGGCATATGGGACTTGATTGGACCCTTGAAAACCTCATTTTCTTTGCAAGGACCAAAACCCTAATTTTGACTGTATTAGGAGGCAATTGGACTATGCAACCCTTGAGAGATCTTGAACCATTTGAAGATGATTCTTGACAAACCTTGAAGAATATGGGAGGGCAAATTTTGGGGTACAACAGTTTCCCCTGTTCAATCTTCTTAAACCTGAGGATGTAGATTGGCTTGCGTGCCTTTCGTGATCCGAAGGTGGAAGATGATTGAACACTAGAGTGCCCAGAAATTTGCACTCGCATGGTGTAGTATCAGCAATGTGATGTCGGGAATGGGCTTACAAATACCATTTGGAGATATGATGGATGGGAGGATGGGCTTATAGACGCCATCTGGAGATGTGACAGAATCTTGTCAGGGATGGGCTTATAGATTCCATCTGGAGATTGTTTGTTGAATTGTAACTTGGTAGTTTGAGAGAAGGAACCTGTGTAGGGTTGCCTGATGATGAGTCCGTGTGAAACTGCACCTTGGAAGGAAGGAAACCTGTGTAGGGTTGCCTGATGACGAGTCCGTGTAAAACTGCATCTTTGAAGGAAGGAAACCTGTGTAGGGTTGACTGATGACGAGTCTGTTTGAAACTGCATCTTGGAATGAAGGAAACCTGTGTAGGGTTGACTGATGACGAGTCCGTGTGAAGTTGCATCTTGGAATGAAAGAACCTGTGTAGGGTTGTTTCGGGATAAGTTTGTGTGAAACTTCTGGGGGAACCTGGGTAAGGTTAATTTGGGATAAGTTCGTCTAAAACTTTTGGATGAGCCGGGGTAAGGTTACTGCGAGAAAAGTTCGTGTAAAACTTCTGGATGAACC
This sequence comes from Vicia faba, assembly GCA_948472305.1. Taxonomy (NCBI): domain Eukaryota; kingdom Viridiplantae; phylum Streptophyta; class Magnoliopsida; order Fabales; family Fabaceae; genus Vicia; species Vicia faba. The sequence goes on along the minus strand of OX451737.1, from coordinate 1,571,322,606 downwards.
GGGGTGAGGTTACCTCGGGATAAGTTCGTGTAAAACTTCAGGATGAACCGGGGTGAGGTCACTTCGGGATAAGTTCGTGTAAAACTTCAGGATGAACCGGGGTAAGGTTATCTTGATGATGAGTTCGTGTAAAACTTCGTCTTGGAACTGAGGAGGAACCGGTGTAGGGTTGCCTGAGGACGAGTCCGTGTAAAACTTCGTCTTGGAAGGGAGGAGGAACCTGTGTAGGGTTGCCTGAGGACGAGTCCGTGTAAAACTTCGTCTTGGAACTGAGGAGGAACAGGTGTAGGGTTGCTTTATGATGAGTCCATGTGAAACTTCATCTGAAAGAGAAGGAACCTGTGTAGGGTTGCCTTATGATGAGTCCGTGTAAAACTTCATCTGAAATTGAGAAGGAACCGGTGTAGGGTTTCCTGATGATGAGCCCGTGTAAAACTTCATCTTGGAATTTGAAGGAAGGAACCGGTGTAGGGTTTCCTGATGCTGAGTCCGTGTAAAACTACATCTTAAATTTGAGAGGGAACCGGTGTAGGGTCGCCTCATGGTGATCAAGTAGATAATTGTCCTGTCTGGTTTCAGGTATTAACCCATGATCAATCATCCACAGAATTTTCCTGGCTTGTTACAGGTATTGATCTGGAACTGTAAAGGTAGATGGTAATCATCTTTTGATTGACCTTTTCCTGAAAAGGCAAAACGTTAGCTGTATGCAATGTCATGATGCATGAACTGCATGATGTCAAGATGTTCTCAAGAATAAATGAGATTTGTGTTGTATGATGCGTATGCATGTCACGATGTATGAAGATGTGATGTTTTTAGCTGGGGAAAATAAATCCCGGAGCTGCTGGAGAATAGTGTTGAGTTCTTCGTTTCCGCTGGGGATGATGCACGGAGATGGTTGCAAGAATAAACTTGCAGGAGAAGATGACTCCGTTGGGGATTAAACCTGGTGAAATAGATTACTCTGCGGGGAATTACTCTGTGGGAAGAGATGCTTCACTGAGATTTTAACGATAACTCCGCTGGGGATTCTGTTGATAAGCTCTGGTGGAGATTTTGATGATGAACTCCACTGGGGGATAGAAAGAACTTCGCTGAGGACGATCTTTCCGTAGCAATTTTGCTGAGGATAACCCAGTTAGACTCTGGTGGGGGGTAACCTCTGAATATGGTTGGGGAGAGATTTTTGTACTCTGCAGGGGACAAGCTTCCAGAACCTACTGGGGAGATGATTCAACTCTCCTGGGGAAACTTTTTGGACTGCACCAGGGAAATGGCTCCACTGGGGTGTCTGGTATTCCGCCGGGGAATAATCTTATATTAAGTCTGTCGGGGATGCTTGTTAGGAATGTTTATGTACTCCATTGGGGAATGTTGAGATCTTCTGGGGATAATCCAACTTCCTTAAGGTTGATTGTGGTCTAACTCTGCTTGGGGGAGAGTGTTGCTGACTTGCTGGAGATACGGTGCCTTCTCTGCTCGGGTGAGAGTATGGCTGCATCTTATCTTACTCGGCGGGGAGTGAAGGTATCTGGGTTATGTTCTTCAGCCGAACTTACCTTGGGACCTGGTTGATAGAGCAACCAGATCGCTTAGACAACTCTTATTGCCCCTGTTTCTGTGGGAGAAGATACCTGTGGAGGTGCTTGATGACTGCCGATTGACAAATCTTCTTCTGGTAGGCAAGTGACGAGATACCAGGACATAGTCGTACGCTTAAATCCCTAATTTTTTCCTGGACCGCCCTTTCGGGTTTTTAGTCCACCGGGATACCCTTTTTTGCCCAAGCCGCCTTTTCAGGTTTTCGACTTCCCGGGTGTACAAAATTTTTCATTTTCATCCCTTATTTTGCCCGAACCTTTTTGGTTCGCCGGGAAGCCCTTATTTTTGCCTAGGTGTGTCAACCTAGTGGGTCTTTGATTATGCGTAGTATTTTTCGACTATGTCCGTGCTCTTAGGATACAGGAAGTTGTCATTGTCAGTAGTGCAGTGTTACCATACCACCAGAAGATCTTCGTTTGATCGTCCAATGCCCCAAGTGATTCAGGAGGAGATTTTCCCCAAGCTGGTTGGCCTTTTGAGAGATTCTCCGAATCTTGACTGGACTGCCCCAGATGATGGACCACGATCGTGTCTGCCCCTTGGTTGGGAGTGCTTTTGTTCATCAGATATTCTTCGTGTGAATTTCTTTACTGTTCGAACAAAAAGTCATATGCAAACAATATTATATCAGGAATGCAAAGCTTATGTCTGTCTTGAAGTTTTTTGAAAATGCATTTTTTCATAAAAACAAGTGAATTTTTGTAAACTGTGATGTCAACTCGTTATTTTACCGCAAGCCTTAAGGAGTCAGGATACCTTTCGTAACAGTATGCTTTCGAACTAACCCATGCTTCAGCTAGGACTTTTGAGGGTTATAACGTGGCCTGGTTCACGGATTAAGAAACAAAGGATAATGGCTCAAATTTTATTTGTACCCACCCGTTCTTCGTGACGTTCTTCAAACCTAAACTCAGCTGATCGTGCGTTAGACCTTGTTTGAGTCTTTGTCCTGATATTCCAATGATGGTTCGGATATTGACAGTTTATTTTGAATAGGCAGTCATCTTTTGTTGAGGGTTTGTAGGACCTCTTTCTTTTTTATTATTATTATCCCTGTTTTTTGCCTGAACTGTTTCTATTACAGTCAGCGGGATGCCCCAGTTTTGTAGGTCTCCTTCATAGGTTTTGACTTGTTGTGCTTTTATTTTGAGAAATGATGATTGCCTGTCTTTATGATTATTCGGAACCATCACTGTCTTTTGTCTTGGAAGGAATCCTTTGATGCTATTTGCTGTGCACCTGGATCAACTGAGAGAACTACCCTGCCCCAGGTTATGATTAAGGGTTTTAATTTTTGAAAAGAAAAACTCCTACTTCTTTGGCTCAAAGGGGTTGACGAGGGATTATCTTCCTTATAACTCCAGTGTTTAGGGATTGAAACAATGCTTGTACCTCATCAGCGGGGTTTGTTCAAAAGCATACTGTAGATTGTGGTATCGTTTTCGTCATCCTCCCTCAAGAGGCTTAGAATTTTAAAAGCGAGCGTTGAACATCAAAAATAAAAGCAATTTTGAATATAATGAACACAATTACTTCAAAACAGACACGTAGAATGCATTAATGAAATAACCAAGTTTGACATGAAATAAAATGTTTGAACCATCAAAAGAAAATTACAACTTGAACATTCGAATGAACAAAAGTATTCCAATCCTAGCCATGTTTTGGAAAGGGAGCGGTGGTCACATTGGGAGTCTCAGCAGGCTCGAATTCGATCTCCTTAGCGTCGATCATATTCTGGATCTTGTATTTCAGTGCCCAACAATCCTCAGTATTGTGCCCCGGACTATCGGAATGATAAGCACACCTCGCATCTGGGTTGTAATTTGGAGACGAGGTCTTGGGATTTACAGGAGGGTTGATCACCGTAATCAGATTCATTTTCAACATGTGCTGCAATGCTTGTGACAATGGCATGTTGATGTTGGTGAATTGTCTTTTGGGCTCGTCCGGCCTTCGCTGATTTCCCTTTTGTGCTTGGCGGCGTGGTGCAGAACCAGAGATCATGTCTGCCCCTGCATGTTGGTCACGACGACCCTTTTGACTGTATGCAGCATTAGACTCTTTCTTCCCCATGTAAGGCTTTTTGTGAGTATCAGAAGGGGCGGCCTCTTGAATCTTCCCAGTTTTGATGCCCGCTTCAATTCTTTCCCCAGTCAAGATCAAATCGGTAAACCCAACAGAAGAATTCCCAATCAAATGGTTGAAGAAAGGTCCAGACAGGGTCCCCAAGAACATGTCCACAAGCTCATGGTCGGTTAGAGGTGGCTGCACCCTCCCAGCAAGGTCTCTCCACTTTTGCGCATATTCTTTAAAGCCTTCGCCTGCACCCATAGACATTCCCTGAAGCTGAGTGCGCGTGGGAGCCAGGTCGGTATTATACTGGTACTGCTTGTAGAATGCAGTGGCCAAGTCCTCCCAGCTGCGGATGTTGGCTCCATTCAGTTGATAGAACCAGTCGAGTTGAGTTCCTGACAGACTATCCTGAAAGAAGTGAATCCACAAATTCTTGTCAGCCGTGTAGGGCTGGATCCTCCTTATGTACGACCTGAGATGCAGCTTAGGACAGGATGCCCCGTCGTACTTGGCAAAGGCAGGTGCCTTGAATTTGTGCGGGATTACTACCCCAGAAGACAGACCTAGATCTTCGAAGTCCAGGCCGGGCACTTTTTTGTATCTCCATAGCACTTAGCCGGTCTTCCAACTGTTTATACCTGTCCTCGGCTGGAGGGTACTGTTCATCATTGAACTTTGTCTCGTTGTCGGAGACCACTGGACTAGGAACCTCTCTCTCATGGGGGATGTCCTTTCCAACAGATGGGGTAGTCTGCTCGACCTCATTTAGTGATCCGTTCCCAGATTTGCGTCTCGGGTTGAACAACACCATTCTCTTCTTCTTCTTCGAGAGCAGAGTCTTCAAATCCTGTTGGCCCTGGGCTAGACTCTTAATCAACTCCTGGAACTGGGCGTTTTGAGCCTGGAGGGCCTTGATGGATTGCTCAGTAGATGATTCTGGATTCATAATGAGACAGCGGAAATAAACAGCAAAGAAGGTAAGTGACCTGTAAACAGTGGTACCTGCAATGCAATGATATGTATGATATGCATGCAATGTTTTCAAGGATCTCGCGGGGTAAACAGAGAAACTGTTAGAATTTGAATTTTGTAGCTTGATGGAAGGAACTGCGTATTGTTGAGAGTCCTTCTTCAAGAGTCAAGGCTCACCATATCGAGTGGGTCATAGCCCCTGACAACCTTGGCTAGAGGAAAATAAATCCCTTTTGCCCCTTGCTAGACAGTTTGATTCATCATGACCTACATCACAGACCCTTGAGATCCTTGAAATGGATTAGTCTTTATGTAGGATGTATGCAATGGTATGATGTCATGCTATGCATGGAGTGATATAAGTAACCCTGTTATGAGTCCCGATTAAGGACTATAAACAAAACCTGCAAGAAACTCAAGTGTCAGATAATAAGCACGCACATAGTTAAGTTCGAAGGCACACAAGTCACATAAAGAGCCCTTAGAGTTTAGGCCAGCATGGGGTCTAGGTATTACCCTCTTGAGGTTGGTGGGCTCAAAACCTGTCATATCAAAAGTAACCGGGTTCTAAGGGTCCCAATATCATTGGATTCTTTTCTGTGTTCATCGTTTCGATTTAGCCACTGAACTGGCGACCGAAAAATTCCAAGAAAACAACCCTTAACTGAGTGTAGTATCGAGTATCAACCAACCTTGGACTGCACCAAAGTCAGTTATCTCACTACCCTAAAGAGGCCAAGATGGTTCAATTAAGGTTCCTAAGGTCAGTTGATGCTTCGCGACACCACGCGGCGGCCCCGTACTCTCCTTGACTGGACTCAAGGGTTACCGGTACTCACCAAAGTGCCACATCAACGTAGCAGACTGCTTCAACCATGTCGGTATACCCCGCACAGTTCCCTCACAGTCTTGTTGCTACTTTCTAAGAAGGTATCCCCCAGATCCGGGTTAGGATCTATAGAACTCCCAAGACAGTCCCACAATAATAAAGCAAACAATTCAGAGAATTAAAAACACAAGTGATCTTAGTCCTAAGGTACACCGCACTTTTAAAGTATTCCCCAGCAGAGTCGCCAGTTCTGTGATCGGTGGATTTAGAACTGACTGTTTAACGCTGGTTCGCGAAATATCGCGGAAGCAAGAGTCGCCACCGTCTTTTATTTTCTCCAACATGGACAGGACAAAAGCACAGCAAAATTCCTTATGAGATAGTTTCTCGGTTCGGGAGGTAGATTTATAGAAAGGGAAGGTGTTAGCACCCTTTCTATCCATGGTTATCCATGGGCTCTTAGATACTTGCTCTTTATGTCAAAATGTTTGCTTTTCAAAATGTGAGTGGGTTTGAAAAAGTTTCTTTGAAAGTTTTCTGAATAACTCTTGTATCTGTCCTCAAGAGTGTTTGAAAATTTGTTTTGAAAGCTTTTTGAAAGTGTCGGTGTGAAAAAGTTTTGTTTTGTTTTTGAATAGAGCAAATATCCATGAGTCATCCACCTACCCTAAGGAATTAGGCTGTGTAGAAGTCCTTAAGGTAGTGCCATCCCACCATTGAGAGGTAGGTAGCACCACCGTTGGAGGTGTTCGGGTCAATTCGAGTTTAGGGATAATGTGGTCACCGAAGCAACAGTTAGGACACCTTAGAAGCTACCCTTATGTCCTTGATCCCTTTTTTAATCCGAGGCAACCGTTTCGAGGCAACTTGTTTTGAGGCAACTTGTTTTGAGGCAACTGGATCATGGACATAAGGACTTACTAAAACGTCCTATACTTGACGACCACATTTCGAAGGCAACATGTGAGGCGTACCCTAGAAGTGGTGTGTGAATTTGTGTGTTGTTTTAAGTTTAACAGTTATCTTTGGTCATGGCATTGTGAGCTACGCTTGTTTTTAATTAGCCATACATTCTTTCATGCAACTTAGAATTTAAGAGTGCGGAAATTTAAATGCGGAAAGATAAATCCTACGCTATTACAAGGCGCGGGTCTATACATCGCCAAAATACAAAGACCCGTTTGATAAAAGATGCGGAAAGTAAATAAACGCGGTAAACCTAATTACTATTACAATCCTTGAGCAGTTACATAATATTCGAAAAGAAAAAAGAATAACGTGCGAAAGAATAAAAGTTAGGACGTCCGAGGGTTTTGACCCTTTTGAAATTAAATTGAAATTAAAGTCTAATTATTATTTAACTAAAGAAAAGAAATTGTTTTTTATGTTTTTGTATTTATGAAAATAAAGAAAATTAAAATTAAATGGAAACCCTAATTCTAAATTATCTTTGTTAAAGAAAAATGTCAAAATTAGGCTAATTAACTAATTAATTAATTTACATGTTTATTTACAAAAATAAATAGTAATTATAATAATAAATAATGAGAAAAATAATTAATTTACAAAAAGGATGAAAAATGTCAAAAAAAAAAACCTAAGTCTAGATATTTTTTATTTATTAAGAAAAGGATTTAAAGTTTAAAACCTAAATTAACTAAATTAATTGTTAGAGTTTATTTACAAAAATATTTAAATGGTGAAATTAATAATAATTAAATGTATTACATTTTTTGTATTTTTCTATTTTTATTATGGAAAAAATTATTTTATGGAATTAAAGAAAACAATTAAAAAAGCAATTGAAAAGAATTTAGAAAAGAAAAGAAAATAAAACTAAAGAAAAAAAGTGCAAACCAAAGGGGGTGTCAGGCCCCAAAGGGAGGTGTTTTGAAGCATTATGGCCCATGAAACAAAGGCCTTGTTTGACTTTCTACGCCTGCGTGTACATTGGTTGACTAGGGTGCACTCTGGAATTCATTCAGTGGCCCTTGGATGGAAGCTCATGGCCATGTGGCAAGCTTGGATGTGAGGCTGCATGATGGACCTTGGGGCGTGTACTGCATGGGAATGGATTAGAACAAAAATCATGAATTAAGTGGGGGGACCTGGGAATCGAACCCAGGTCCCTATGCATGCAAGACACCTCATCAACCAACTGGGCTATTGCGTTTGTTTGTTAACATAATGGAGAGTGATTATTATATAAAAAAACAAGTGTTAGTGGTATGAACAAAAAAATCACGCGCCAAATTTGAATGCTCCTATCATATGATGACACGCTAGCTTTCTTCCTCGTTTATCTGCAAATAGAAAACAAGTAGCGGGGGTTTTAAACCCCCACTAAATGAAACCTGTGAAAATAGCGATTAGAAGCTGGATTAATATAAAAAGGGCGCGAGGGCATTATTGGATTCGTCTTGCTGCAACGATTCTGTCCATATAGGTTTGGTGGTCTAATTTTACCATATATGAGAACCCCCAATTTTGAAGTTCTGAAACCCTAGGTTTCATCAATGGTGAATCTCGTTTCAAGCATTTTTAGAACAATTAAACTATGCCAAAAGTTCCAGGGAGATGTTAGTAACACAAATCAATGATCAAAACACATGAATGATGCATAGAAATTGAAATTGGATTATGGACATATTTATGAAAAAGATGATTATGTTCTACCGATTCTTGGAGTATGGGGACTTGTTCTTGATTGCAATCGACTCCTAGCAATGTCAGGAACGTAATGGAAAAGGTTCTAAGCCTTGAATCGCCCTGCAAATATGAAATCAGTTTCAAGCTTTTTTATGAAAATTTGCAAATTGGTTCTATCTTTCTGAGCAGTTTTTCGTGTATGCTTGCATTAGGTTAGGTTGTGCATATGTATGTGAAGCATTCTAGGTCAAAAACAAGCCCAAAGATCCATGAATTTATGTTTTGAATATTTGATTTTTATCACATCTTTTTCAATCTTTTTTCCATGCAAATCTTGCCAAATATGGATGATCTTGTCTTGTTGATTGGTGCATGAAATCTTTAGCATATAATGAGTATATTTGCTGCACAAAAAGATTTGAAAAGCATTATTTGATATTTTTCTACAATTAAAACTAATTAAATGAATTAATAATAATAAAAATTCAATTAATTAATTAAAAATAAGAAAATAAATCATTTTTAGCTCAATGGGTCGTGCATAGGCTTTGGGTAATGATTCAAGGAAGAATTTGAGGCCCATGAGCATTTTTGAAGCTTTTGAAGCAAAGTTGACTTTTCAAAATTCCCAAACATTTCCCAACTTCTCCAAGGCATATCTTGCTCAATTTTGAAGCTATGATCATGTTCTTGGACATTTTGGAAAGGTCTTGAAGTCCTCTAACCAATGCCTTTGGTCCCATGTCATTTTGATTTACCAATCTCAAGTTAAGGTCTTTGAATTAAAGTGCCTTTTTGTTGACTTTTGAAAATGACCTATAATGTTGAAATTGATAACTTTTTGTGAGCGCATTTCTTGGACTTGAAGTGTGAAGATGAATTGTAGGAAATGTCATTCTCTTCAAAATGAGCTTCGGATGGAATTTTTTTGATGAACCATGAAGAAGTTATGCCCTGGTCAATTTGCAGTTGACTTTGCAGCTGTCCAAAAATAGAAACTTTTGCATCTTGAGACTTTTTGAGCCATGCTTTGAGAATCATGATCAAGAATTTATCAGATGATGTTTGTGGCTTCAAAATAAGATGTTGACCAAAAATTTTGACTTTTGACTGTCAAATGACCATTTTGCCCCTGTAGTTGACTGTGAAGCAATTGGGGTTTTTGACTGTGCAACTTGATGCTGTGAGTCTTGAAACTTGACATATGAATGCTTGACAATATATGTAGGCATATGGGACTTGACTGGACCCTTGAAAACCTCATTTTCTTTGCAAGGACCAAAACCCTAATTTTGACTGTATTAGGAGGCAATTGGATTGTGCAACCCTTGAAAGATCTTGAACCATTTGAAGATGATTCTTGACAAACCTTGAAGGATATGGGAGGGCAAATTTTGGGGTACAACAACACCCAAAAGACAATTTTCCAAAATTAACATGTCGGTGTCGCAAGCTCTGTAACACATGTTAAAGATGAATTTGGTCACATTGAATGATACTCTTCGGAATTCCAATACTTCCGCTCCTTGCTACAATCCTAATACAATGTGTGCATATCACTCCAATAGTCCTGGACATAACACTAACAACTGTTGGACATTGAAATATAAGATTCAAGACCTCATTGATGAAGGAGTTTTATAATTCACACAAGATAGTCAGATTGAGTTTTTTTATCATCCCTCAAATATCAAAACTGCAAGGCACACCATTCTGAAGTGACAAGTTCAGGCGGAGAAACTTCAAAATCATTTGAATTTTTATTTGTAATTTCTGTAGTTGTTCAAACACTTATCTTTATGTCAAACTTTGGTTTTTCACATTAATGCATTGCATATGTTTGTCTTGAATTAATCCATTTGTTTTCACTATATTTAAATTGTGCTTCTTACTTCCTTTTTGTGATATTCAACTCTCGTTAAAATCTATAAGCCTTTAGAGGGAGGATGACAAAAACGATACCATAATCTCATACAGTATGCTTTTGAACAGACCTTGCTGACGATGTACATGTGTTGCTTCAATTCCTAAACAATGGAGATATAAGAAAGTTAATCCCTAGTCAACCCCTTTGAGCCTAAGAAGTAGGAGTTTTCTTTTTCACGCAAATTGAAACCCTTAATCTTAACCTGGGGCATGATAGTTTCTCAGTTAATTCAATTATGCATTCAATCATAAGCTTTTCCTTCTTACACAACAGGTAGTATCGAAGACATCCTTCCAAATCAAAATTCAGTAATGGTTCCCCGTAATCATTAAGTCGGACAGCCGTTATCTTTCAAAAGAAAAGCCCACTAAGTCGAACATATGAAGGAGACTTAAGAAAAAAATGGGGTATCCCACTGACTGTAATCTTAAACAAAACATTTCAGGCAAAAGTTAGGGATAATAAATTCAAAAAGAGGTCGCTACAAATCCTCAACAAAAGAATGATGTTACAATAAAAAATGACTCCCTTCTCAAATAAACTATCGGTTTCTGAACCATCACCAAGTATCAGTGCTATAATTCCAAAATCTATTGGAACCTAAATGCATAATTAACTGAGTATATGACTGAAGGACATCATGGAGAACGGGTTGGGTACAAATAAAATTTGAGCCTTTATCATTTGTTTCTTAAACCGTGAACCAGGCGACATTACAACCCTTCAAATCCCTAACTGAAGCATGGGTTAGATCGAAAACATACTATTGCAAAAAAGTATCTTGACTCCTGTAAGCTTACTATAAATCCTGAGTTGATATCAAATTCTTACAAATTTTGTTTTACAAAAAATCTATTTTTTAAACTTCAAGACAGTCATAAGCTTTGCATTTTAAAACCACTATTTGCATATGAATAAGTGTTTGACAGCAGAGAAATTTGCATGACGAATATTCAATGAATGAAAATCCTCCCAATGGACAAAATTACTTCAGAAGATGGGTCAAAGAGAAAGACATTTCCAGTAACAGGCCTTTCATGGACACAATTGGTTATAAATCAAGGGGTATGACATGTTATTGTCCAACTCATCTATGACAGTCAAGTCAAGATTCAAAGAATCTCTCAAAAGTCCTTAATAGCCAGGGGAAGATCTCCATATGAATCACTTGGGGCATAGCCACTATGAAAATTGAATCTTCGGTATCACCAAATTTATTGTCTATGTCAGCAGTATCAGATGGTGTCATTATGTCGTGACAGTTCTTAGAAAAATACCGAGGAAGGTCAAGACTATGAGAAACCTGGTAATCAATGGTTGATCAATAACTTCAACCATCAGGTACATCAGACTAATCCCAGGGGCAAACGGACTCCCGCATATGAAGGGCCACATATGATCAAGAAAATATTTTCTGGAAGTGCTACAACACTTACTACCATAGACAGTGAAAATTCTCCGCGCCCTTTGAACACAGACATAGTAAAAAATACTACGCATGAAAAAGAGACCCGCTAGGTTGATTGGTCTAGGAAAAAATAAGGTCATCCCGACGAACCAAAAGGGTTCGGGCAAAAATTAGGGATATATAAATAAAATTGTACACTCGGCAAGTCGAAAACCTGAGAAGGCGGCTTTCGAAAAAAGGGTATCCCGGTGGACTGAAAATCTGAAAAGACAGTCCGGGAAAAAGTTAAGGATTAAAAGTACGATTATGTCTCATTATCTCATCACTTGTTTATCACTGTGATCAACAATTACTAAAGACTCTAGGAGTTGGGATAATTTTCAAGTCATCCACAAATCCCCACAGAGCAATCTCCATGGAATTATCTCTACACAGCTATCTTCATCAACTCATCCCCAACAGAGATATATTCCCCAACAAGTCTAATATGCCCTCAGACAGAAATTGGGACATCTTCCAGCAGTTCACCTCCATATCCTTGATGGATAGCTTGACATGATCATTATCCTTAATAGGTCCCCTAGCAGATAAGGAGGTTTGATCATTTCCCCAATATACAGTGGAAACATCCTCAATGCAGCCTATAGGAATCCTCATCAGAGTGTATTTCCTCAACGCGGTCTACATGATTTAATTCCCCAACAAAGTTTATTTCTCCAACACCGTAAAATCCCTAACAAGATTTTCTTCTCAAGTAGGGTTTAATCAAAATGGCTATCCCCAGAAGAGTTTCTACGGTATCTGAAACCTGGACAGATAGTACACCAGAGGGACATCCATCGCTTTTATCCCCAATTAGAGTACGTTCCTTCAACAAAGAGAACAACAAACGATCGACTCTCCTTGATTGCCTCTATCCTCAAGCAGAAGCTGGAGATCTCAGGCAGAGCATCCTCAGACAGAAAGCAGGAATTCCCGGTAAAATTATTCCCAGCAAAAGTTGAAGAATCACTCTCTTCATCCCCAGCAACAATCAATGATTTATTTTCCCCATCCAGAGTTGTTACAAGGAGCTATCGATACACTTCAACAACATATTACGTACATACATCATTTCACAATACAGTATAGAATAGCATACCAAATGCATATAAAATTCTCATTTATTTTGAGTGCATCATTACGCAATGCATTATATGCATCATGACATTACATACAACAAATTTTGCCTTTTCAGGTAATATTCGCAAAAGACGAATATCATCAGCAATTTTCAAACAGGTCGCAGATTAATTCCAGAAACAGGACAAGGCAACTATCTATATGAACAAGCGGTATGAATTCCCACAACAAGACGGTTTTACCAATAACAAACATGTCGCAGATTAATTCCCGAAACAGGACTGGGAAATTATCTATATGACCAGGAGGTATGAATTCCCGAAACAAGACGGGTTTACCAACAAAAAACAGGTAAGAGATTAACTCCCAAAATAGGACAGGGCAACTATCAATATGACCAGGCAGTATGAATTCCCAAAACAGGACGGGTTTACCAACAAAAAACAGGTCAGAGATTAATTTCCGAAACAGGATGGGGCAACTATCTATATGACCAGGCGGTATGAATTTTCGAAACAGAACAGGTTTACCAACAGAAAACAGGTCAGAGATTAATTCCCGAAATAGGACAGGTGTGATACGGTGGTAGAACCGACTGTTATACTGGTTTTCATTTTGTATTCGTAAATGACGCAGTAAGCAAGAGTTGCCACCGACTTTTATTTCATCCAACTAAGGAAAAGGAAAAAGAACAGAAAAAACCTTTTTCAAGATGTTTCTGAGTACGGGTGGTAGATTATAGAAATGGAAGGTGTTAGCACCCTTTCTATCTGTGGTTTTCCACGGCCTCTTAGGTACTTGTTGTAGCGGTAGAAATGTTCAAGACTAAGCCATTGGATTGACTAGACTTTATACAAATCAAAATAAAAATCGCCACCGCGCTTTATTATTTCCAAAGGAATGGGAAAAGAGCGAATAACCCAAAAAAGGGGGGAAAGATTCAAGGTAAGGGGGTTGGTTATGCAAAGGGAAGGTATTATCACCCTAAACATCTACGGTACTCCGCAGGAACCTCTTTGTAAAATCTGTATATTTTGGCTATAAAAATGTGTTGTACAGAAAATGGATAGTGGAGGTGAGAAAAGAAGTATATTTTTATGTTTTTTGCACCCGCCGCGGTTGTGAATCTTTAGTGCCTACGTACCACCTTTCGTGCAATGGGGGATCAGGGTACACGTAGTTCCTTTTTTTAAAAATTTGAAACACAAGTGTGTTGGTTGATTTTAAGAGATAAGACATCATCGTCATTGTCCGTGTGGAAAACATACTTACTACCCACAATCATGAGAAAGGAGAATTTGCATCATCTAAAAGTGGAGGATATGGCTTGGATCTTAAAATCAAGAATGCCTCACTCAACACCCAAGTGGAAAATATCTCACTTCACTACATATTATAGAAGTATAGTTGTTTGCATCACTACAAGGATTGACAAGAGTCTAATCTTTTTTAAGAAAAGTTTAAAGATAAAAGCCAAAGTGGCAAAATGGTTTGAAATGAGATTGACTGACTTTTAGTCTTCTCACAAAAAAATGTCAAGGTATTATTAAGTTGATTGAAGTTTAATGATGAAAATGTTTTGAAAATGCATGGACCTAAGTCCAAGTTTATTATGAAAGTGTTTCAAGTTTAGAAAATAAAAGAGTTTTTAAAAGGAGAGAGAAGATTTTTGAAATTAAAGAAGATGGGAGGAAAACAATAGGCTATCCTAAAGCATAAGGTAAAAGCTAAGGATAAGGACCATCTAACCAATAAGAAGCCAAAACTTGACATTATGAGCCAAGATAAAATTCCCATTCTTTGGATTGAAACCAAGAAAGCAAAGATACTAGACCTCTTCAAGTGTATTAAGTCTTCACAAAAATTGGACAGCGTAACGGTTGTATACGGGTGAATCCCAGATTACAAACAGAGAATGTAATACAAAAACCTGCACACAAAAGCAAACAAACAACCCAATGTCTTTAGGTAAACCTCAAGAACTCCAAACAAAATAATCAGATAAGATCACAAGGTCTCCAAGATAGGCCAAAGTTTCTAATCCTAAGTCCAAGAAAAAGTCCCATGCTCCATAATGCCAAGGATAGTAACCAAATAGTCCAAGTACCATTAAGAATTTTTTGGGGTTTATGTTGATTTTTAAGTATCTTAAGAAAGGAAAAGAAAAGCTCAAGTGAGCAAAGTAAATATGACAATAAAATAAATGCTCAAATGAGCAAAGATGAAAATGACATGAAATGTAAAAATGCTAAAAAATAAATAGCACATAAAGCATAAAAGAATAAAAGCATAAGATAAAACAAGTCAATAATTAATGGTTAGTTGGATGACCATCTTGAAACTTGTATTTGGAACTCATTAGAGGATTGGTAGAACCAAAGCCTCCACACAACAAGTTGCATTTGCTTTTTGTCAAGTATATCATCCATTTGGAATTCTCACAAGTACCATTTAATGATCAACGATGTTTAAGTGATCTGCGTTAACCAAAGGTGTTGTAGATCCATTAGAGGATTGGTAGAACCAAAGCCTCCACACAATGAATCTCAAGGTTATTGGATCAAAGAGATCAAATTAACATACTTGGGCTTGCAATCATATGTTTGGGCCACGAATGATCATTTATTCGAATTGGGACAAAATTTAGCGCTATGTTAAGCAATCGTAAGTGGACTTATATAGAAGTCGCACCTATTTTGAGGTCGGTCAATAGCAATTTATGCATAATTTATTTTGAGACAATATATAGAGATCATGCTCCAACAACACTTAGTGCAATGGGAAGGGGATGAGATGAAGAGGATTAGGGCAAAAGATGAATAAACCACTTTTGAATTAAAAATTTAATCAAACTATTATTAAAATCATTCATCCATTTTTGTTGAGTTGAACTCAACACCATGGATCCAATGATGTTAATAAAGCCATGATCAAAAATTCAACTCAAGACAGCCAGAAAATAAACACAAAATAATATCATATTTAATATATATATATATATATACATTAAAAGGTTTTAAAATGTTTAAAGAATAAAAAATAATAAGGAAAGTATCAAGTATATTCAAATTAATCAAGAAATGGAAAATAAAACCATAGAAAAATCAGAAAAGAGGCCAAGTAATTTTACAAGATTTTTGGTAATTTTTAAAAGTTAGAAACTATTTTTAAAAAATAAAATAAATGGGTAAAATAAACAAAAAGAGTAAAAAATAGTAAATTCAGAAACAAAAATGAAATAAGGTCACCAATATTTGTCACAATATCATTGGATCATTCCATAATTTTTTCAGAATTTAAAAATGTAAAAAAAGTATTTTTAAACATTTTAAACAAATCAAATAAGTGTAAAATTTATAAAAAAATACCAAAACACAGAATTAAATTGTGAAAAAATGAAAATCAGAAAGAGAATAATCAAAAATATTTTTCATGATTTTTTCAGATTTTTTGGACTAAAAATGAATTTTCTATGATTTTTTGAAATTTAAAACAATTAAAATATAAAAATCAGAAAAAGAAAATAAAAGTAAAATATGTGGACCATTGGATGAGAGTCAAAACGCGTTAGTAATCAAATCCAAGGGATCTGGCGCGCTGTGCATATCATGGTCATTAATGAATAATGTACATAATCAATAATAAATCAGATTTTTGAAAAACACAAATGGCACGCCATCATTGGTTGGAAGATGACACGTAGGTCATCTTCAACCTCCAGCCAACGTGATTTGCAAGTCTCTCAAACTGTAAAATAGAAGCTCAGACCTATGCCAATCGCTTCGTCTCTTCAAAACGAAAACAACCACACCCTCGCGCCAAATTTATATAAACTATAGCTCAAGCAATTTGGAAAGAAAGTTTTGAAAAGGGATTTGAAAATTCATGGTCAAAACGTGCTTCCAGTGAAATGTAAGTGTTGCAACTAGAACCAGGGAAATGAGAGAAACACAATGATATCAGAGTTTTGAAGAATCGATGAAGGAATCTACCTATTGAAGTTGAGTTGCAGAGCTCTGAAACTGGACTTCTATGGAGCATTATAGGGCACGATTCTTGAATGTAATTATATGGTTAGCTTCAGGGAAGATCAAGGAAGGTGAATTGAGGGGAAATTGGATTGAAAAAGGCTTGAGAATAGATTTTGAAGTTGCTGAATTCTGGGTTGTGAAGCAAGTTTGGCAGGGTGATTCTGGCTATCTAAGCTTGGGAAATTGAATGGGGGATGACCCTCTATTTATAGGGAAGCAAATGGGATCAAAAGGAATAGTAAATGATGCGTTTTGGAGGGAATTCGTGTGGGTTTGAATCATGAAGAAAGTGTGACTCAAACTTGATCAAAACTCAGCCAAATCGTGTGTTTCATGATGCTAATCACTTCTGGCAAGTTGCTAAACATGATTAAAACCAAAAACGCGTGGAAATCTTGTGATTAGAAGCAAAAACAAAGATTTCAAAATCCTGACTTTGTGAAAAATTCAGTTTCAAACTACCCAATTCAAATCCATGGCATTTCCACCTCAAGGGGTCTTAGGGCATAATTCTTGATGCTTTTGAAAGATGAGGTTACAAGCTTTGCAATGGAAAAAAATAATGGAATCAAATGTATCCTTGAGATGAAAGCTACATGGAGTCAAAGTTGAAGAAAAAAAGTTGACTTTCCGTACTTAGAAATATTTCAAATTCTTCTTTAAAAATGACCTATAATCTTTTGCACCCAAACATGGCCTTCCACTTAGAATTTGCTCTTGGCTAAAAAAGATGGAATGAAGTAGATCTCTTGAATGAAATTTTGAAATTTGAACCATTCAAAATCTCCAAAAATTGAGCAAATTATGACTTGTTGAAGTTGGCCAAAAATCATGAAATGACCTATAATCTTTTGCATTCTTAAGGCAACTTCCATCCATTTTCTTACTTTGCACATAAAAGAAGGCATGAAGTACACATCCTTAAGATCATCATGAAAAAATAATGATCTCAAGGTGATAAAAGTGACCAAGTTATGACCATTTGAAGTCACATATGGAAAATTGGGGATTCATCTGGGTGACTTGTAATCTTTCTTCTTCACCAAGTTCCTTTCACATGAAAACTCCATGGAACTTTTGAAGTGATTTATTGGTAACTCTTTGAAGAGAAGGATGTCCTTGGAATCAATCAAAAATACCAAAAGATGAGCAAGATATGCTCCTTTGAAGTTCAAAACCCTAGCTTCTAGATCAAGAGAAAGCTTTGAGGAACTTTGCCAAGTTTGAACAAGCTTTTTGTGCCAATATTCTTCCTTTGTGAATAGAAGTTGTTTAGGATGATTATGAGGACTCATGTCCACCAAAACCACTTCCATATCTTGAAATTTGAGAGAAATGTGCTCTTGTGACCAATAGGAACAAGACCTTGTCCAATCATGACAACTTCTTCCCTCAACCCCTTGTACTTTTGAATCAATTTTGATAACTTTGAGATATGTTGGACCAAAATGAGCCTTGTCATGCCATTTCTTCCAAAATCAGTCCACTAGTGAAGTTTTAATTTCTCAAGCTATTGACTAGGGTATGGAAATAAACTCATGAACCCATGGAGGAACTTGTTAAACCTCATTGACTTTACCTACATTATTAACAAGTAAGACAAACCAATATTGTATTTTATTAATTAGAGATAAAATCAAAGCAAAATATCCATGATCACAAAAGAAAACAAGTCAAAGTGCTTGGTAACTTCTCAAAAGAGCAAAGCTAAAGATAGGGAGAAAAACCAAAAGCCTTAATGTGATCTTGTTGTGATTGAAACAATATGGTATGATGAAGGAATCTTAGGGGCAAAAATTGGGGTACAACAGCTACCCTTATTTAAGTTTCTTCTATCTGGAGATACGAAGGTTGAAAATCTTCATGTCGACGTGATTGAAGATACTTAAATATAAAATAATCCCTATTTTTGGCCCTAAGATGCCATGCAAATGCTTATGCATATGAATGCATATGAACAGAACCAAAGAGACGCAGAGTATTAATGGGGATGCAACAAAAATGAAGAAACAAAGGAGCAACCCCACCGGGGTAATAAATCACTGGTGAACCACAAGAACAGAATTAGAGAGGAAGATAACAAGCGTCGATGTTTACTGCTGATGTCCTACCAACGTTCATTGAAGGTAGAAAGAGAATTCATATCATACCAATGTCGTTCACTGATGATGAACTATCAATGTTCACTGAAGATAACAATAAGACAATAAACACCAACGTTCACTGCAGATGTACTACCAACATTCACTGAAGGTAGAAAGAGAATGCATATCATATCACTGTCGTTCACTAACGATGAACTATCAACGTTCACTAAAGATAGTAAAAATAAAATAAACACCGATGTTTACTGCCAATGTACTACCAACGTTCACTGAAGGTAAAAATAGAATGCATATCATATCACCACCGTTCAGTAACGATGAACTATCAACGTTCACTGAAGATAGCAAAAATAAAATAAATACCGACATTTACTGCCAATGTACTACCAACATTCACTGAAGGTAGAAAGAGAATGCATATCATATCACCGTCGTTCACTAACGATGAACTATCAACATTCACTGAAGATAGCAAAAAGAAAATAAACACCGACGTTTACTGCCAATGTACTACCAACATCCACTGAAGGTAGAAAGAGAAAATATATCATATCACCGCCGTTCACTGATGATGAACTATCAATGTTCACCGAAGATAGCAAAAAGAAAATAAACACCGATGTTTACTGCCAATGTACCTCCAACATCCACTGAAGGTAGAAAGAGAAAATATATCATATCACCGCCGTTCACTGATGATGAACTATCAACGTTCACTGAAGATAGTAATAAGAAAATAAACACCGACGTTCACTGCCGATGTACAACCAACATTCACTGAAGGTAGAAAGAGAAAATATATCATATCACCGTCGTTCACTAACGATGAACTATCAACGTTCACTGAAGATAGCAAGAATAAAATAAACATCGACGTTCATTGCCAATGTACTACCAACGTTCAGTGAAGGTAGAAAGAGAATGTATATCAAGTTATTCCAAAATTCTGGTATTTTACCTAGAACGGGCCTCAACTCCTTCTTTAACCAAGGAAATCTGCCTGGTAAAGACCAAACATAAGTTGTCTCAAATAACGAGACTTGTTAATCATTGCCATGGGGAATTGCAAAGAGAAATGACTTTCTGGGGATAGAAATATGACTTCCTGGGGAAATGCCACGATATTCCTGTTGAGGAGATAAAGTCTTCCTGTGCAAAATAAATGCACAAACTAAAACTGCAAGTTCTCAGAAATCCAAAGTAAATAATATTGTCATGCAACCACAGATCCAAATCAGAAATAAACTGGAGCAAGACAGCCAACAAAGATACATCCCTTGAGAAATAAACTCAAGAGGGAAAACCAAATCCAACTAAGCAAAGAACGATGTAGGAAGGTCAGAACACAATGTCAATGGATGATGGTTTTTAGCCATGCATGATGTATGTATGAATGTATGAGTGTTGTTGTGCATATGCTGGTAAAAGGACACATAATCAGTACAAACAACAAAACCTCCTTAGGTACTAACAACATTGGGCTAAACTTCAACCAGAAATATCATTCCAAGAAAGGTAAAACCAACTGCGGAAACCAAACCTATTGACTTCCTTAACTTCACTGAGGAGAAACATAATCCGGAGGTAGCCAGATCAAACAAACACCAGGATAGAACATCCTTCTTCCGGTTTCATCGTAGAAGTAGTTTTCCAAAAGCAACATGCCTACTGGAGATTGCAAGACCAGCATCAAATAAAGCAGACTGACGCTGACACTACCAAACCTCACTGGGGGATTCAAGCCTACCTCCTTGGAGAAAAGAACTGCGGATTGAAAATTTTCATCATGAACACTCATTCCAACAAGAGATTCCCTGGGATAACCTTCTTGGGAAATCAAGAAGTCAACACTAGTGCCGATACTGCAAAAAGAGCGACATCTCAGCACACCAAGGGAATAAAACCTTTCATCATATGAGGGAAGACTTCGCTGGGGAATCTGGGGCGGAGGCTTCTGACTATGCACACCCAAAATCAAAATTGAACCAAGACTTGACTGTGGATAATGGGACCACAAACCCAATATTGTACCTTGCACCCACTGATATCGTCTTTAACTATATGAGAAACGCACAAAGATTGCGCACATACCAGCAAAATGACCTGAGAAAACCTTCATTAAGGGAGTAAATCTTCTTAAAATAACCGGAGTCTATTCATTCTTGGGATCACCATTTTTGTTGTCATTGTTTCATCATAAATCCCAAAGTAAATTGAATTGTAAAGATCTCCTTTTTTTTTTTGAAAAGTCAATTTTGCTTACTTTTTATCTTTTGCTTTAACAGTTATTATCAGTAACAAATGGAGTCTTTGCAAGCTAAATAAAAATAAGAACACAAAGAATTGGACAAAAGCTCGAATTTCATTAATAGAATGCTAGTCTGCGAATGGCGATACTCCATGGATGATTACAAAGTTTGGGAAATGGTAATACATAATGGAAAAGATACATTGAGATACAATGACCACTATTCCCCCTAGCAACTTTTGAAATCCTGAGCAGAAGCTTTTGTTGAAGTATGGTGAGGATCCAAGAAGATTGTTGCTTCGGAGATTAAGTCTTGCCTGACGTAGTTACTTGCCAAGAAAATCCCTAACTTTTGCCTAAGCTGCCCTTGCGGGTTTTCAACTTAGCGGGAAATTTATTCTGTTTATGTCTCTAATTTTTGCCTAGACCGCCCTTTCGGGTTTTCGGCCTATCGAGACGCTCCTTTTTGCCTAAGCCGCCCTTTCGGGTTTTCAACTTAGCGAGCTGTTCTTTTATTTCTTTAGGCGAAGTATTTCTTGACTGCATCAGCATTCATGGGACGTGGGAACTCCTCGCCATCCATAGTTTCAAGAATTAATGCACCACCAGAGAAGGCTTTCTTGACAACATACGGGCCTTCAAAATTGGGAGTCCACTTGCCCCTAGAATCAGTGTTGAAAGACATGATCTTCCTTAGTACGAGGTCGCCTTCTCTGAATTCACGAGGTTTGA
This sequence comes from Vicia faba, assembly GCA_948472305.1. Taxonomy (NCBI): domain Eukaryota; kingdom Viridiplantae; phylum Streptophyta; class Magnoliopsida; order Fabales; family Fabaceae; genus Vicia; species Vicia faba. The sequence continues at coordinate 1,571,300,902 of OX451737.1, read as the reverse complement.
CCTTTTTATCAAATGCTTTCTTCATTCTTTTCTGTTATAACTACCCATGACATAAAGCTGTCATCCTATTCTCTTCAATCAAATTCAATTGGTCGAACCTATTCTGGACCCATTCAGCCTCTGTCAACTTGGTTTCATTACCACACGCAACGAGAGAATCTCTACCTCGACAGGGAGTACAACTTCCATTCCATACACTAGGGAGAACGGGGTTGCTCCTTTTGAAGTGCGGACAGATGTTCGATATCCATGCAGAGCAAAAGGGAGCATTTCATGCCAATCCCTATAAGTGACAACCATTTTTTGGATAATTCTCTTGATATTCTTATTAGCAGCTTCAACAGCCCCATTCATCTTTGGCCTGTATGGAGATGAATTGTGATGGACAATCTTGATTTCTTCACACAGTTCTGTCATCATCTTGTTGTTCAAATTTGAGCCATTTTCAGTGATGATTCTGCTCGGCACACCATACCGGCATATAAGATTGTTTTTAATGAAGCGCGCGACCACCTGTTTGGTAACATTGGCATATGAAGCAGCTTCTACCCATTTGGTAAAGTAGTCAATTGCTACCAAGATGAAACGGTGCCCATTCAAAGCTTTGGGTTCTATCATCCCGATCATGTCAATACCCACACATAGAGAAAGGCCATGGGGAGGAAATCACATTGAGAAGTGTCGGAGGCACATGGATCTTATCCGCATAAATCTGGCATTTATGGCACTTCTTTGCAAATTTGTAACAGTCAGATTCCATTGTCAACCAATAATAACTCGCCCTTAGCATCTTTTTAGCCATCGAATTTCCATTAGCATGAGTGTAAAATGAACCTTCATGAATCTCATGCATCAACATGTCCGCTTTGTGTCTATCCACGCATCTGAGTAGGACCATGTCATAATTTCTCTTGTATAACACATTTTCACTGAGGAAGAAACTGCCTGCCAATCTTCTCAATGTCTTTCTATCTTTCTTCGACGCACCAAACAGGTATTCCTGAGTCTGAAGAAAATGCTTGATATCATAATACCAAGATGAACGGGTGCACCAAAACACGATACAATAACGTTTACCCCTTCCTCAACACAAGTAGCCATCAAAAGGTCATTTTCGGCAAACAAATCTTCATCTGAAGAGAAATACTCATCCGCGGAGGCGTACTCTTCCTCTGACTCTTCTTCCATCAAACAAACTTCAACCATATCAATCTCATGATAATCATCTCTATGACCCGTGATCTTGATAGTTCCATTGTCTATAAGCAATTGAACACCCTCTCTCACAATAGAACATCCTCGGGGGTCTCGACGGCAAACTATGCAAGACCCATATTGGTGTTCCACCTGATCAACAGTACGGCAGAAGGTAGCATGAAACTGTACAAGATCCTCATTCAAATGCTTCACATCCAAAATTCTGAATTCACCCGGACATCCAGAAACCATATTCACTTCCTCTTCATATTCTGCCCTAGGCCTGATTATATAGATTAAACCTTCATCCATCATCTCCTATAAATCAGCCTTTATCTTCTCGCAACCCTGTATGTCTGTACTTCAAACAGCACAACTGGCGTGGTCATGTGCATAATAACTGAATTCACAGAGGTCTGTGTGCATCTTCACCAAATATCCTCTAACCAGATTAATGTCAAAAATCCGGAAGTCGCCTGGACAACCGGCCACCATATTTACAGCATTCACTCCCCCGTGTTTGGGTAGAGGATTGTCTTTCACATTAGGTCCCATGTCTTTGAAAGATAGAATTCCAGACTTCACCAACCTTTTCACTTCATTCCTCAAAGGATAAAAAATTTCAACATTATGCCCTGGTGCTCCCTGATGAAAGGCACACGTCTGGTCTGCTTTGTAATACCAAGGCAATGGTAATGGTACGGAGGGAGGTGGTCGTGTCTGGACCAACTTCTTCAGAATCAATGCTGGTAGTAGTTCTGCATGGCTCATGGGAATAGGGTCATACTTCTCCTTTCTCTGATTATTCCCTTGGTTCCCCTGCTGGGACTTTCTTTTATAAGCAACGGTAGTCGGAGCGGCATTCATAACAGGAGTAATTGAGGCAACTTACTGGTGACGCTGATAATTCCTTCTAGGAGCATTCGCTCTCCTCTCTTGTATGAAAGAATTTGTATCCCCCTCTTTCTTCTTTGTAAACCCATAAGCTAGATTTTTCACACCTCCGGATCCTTCAACCTTTGTCAAACGAACTTCTCTTACTGCCTATTCTAGGCGAACACCCATTCCTACCATTTTTGTAAAATCACTTGGGGCACTTGCTACCATTCTTTCGTAGTAGAAAGCACCCAGCGTCTTCAGAAAATTTTTAGTCAATTCCATCTCCTCCATGGGAGGGATCACTTGTGCAGCCACTTCACGTCATCTCTGTGCATACTCTTTGAACGATTCTCTGTCTTTCTGAACCATGGCCCTAAGCTAGTCGCGATCGGGCGCCATGTCAACATTGTACTTGTATTGTTTAATGAATGCTTCTCCCAAATCATTAAAAGTATGGATGTTGGCGCTGTCTAAACTCATCTACCATTTCAATGTTGCGCCGGTCAGACTATCCTGGAAAAAGTGAATCACCAGACGCTGATCATCAGTATGGGTAGACATTCTCCTCACGTACATCACCAAGTGAGCACGAGGGCAAGTGTTGCCCTTGTACTTCTCAAACTCTGGGACCTTGAACTTAGCAGGCACTTTAACATTCGGGACCAAACACAACTCATTCACATTTTTCCCAAATAGCTCATTCCCCTAAGAGCCTTCATCTCTCTTTTAATTCTATTAAAGTGCTCTTGGAAATCATCCATTCGGTCATAAAGACCCAAGTCTTCACTCGGCGGAGGGAAAGGACGACACATATCTTCATTAACAAACGAAACCAAATTCACTGAAGAAGGTGCAGTAGGAACTGTATGCACCACAGGAGGTGCTGGAGTGACAACAAATTGAACCACTAGAGCATCTTGGGGGCCCAAATTGAAACCTTCAGGTGCAAAATTCTCTGGCATTCCCCACGGATAACCCTGAGGCATACGGTTTTGAACAACAGCCGGAGTGGAGGATACAGGAACATTAGGAACTTCAGCACTTTCCCTTGTTGGTTAAGGTTGAACACTTGGTGGATGATTCTGAGCAACCACCAGAGCTTCCATCAGAGTAGTCAAGTTGGCCAAGCCAGCCTTCAAAGCAGAAACTTCTTCGCGTAGCTCGCGATTCTCCTGTTCCAAGTTGTCCATCTTCTTTTTGAAGTTAGCCTGAGTGTTGTAGTGATGAATCAGTTTGCTGAACACAGTAAAGAAGTTGGGTAAGGCACCTGGATATGCATAATAAACGCAAGAAATATGTTTAATATGATGCATGATATGCAATGCATATGATTATTTTTACTTTATTATTTAATATTTCAAGGGATTTAAGATTTATAGACATATTGCAAACATCAAAGTAATAAAGCTTTTGAAATACTGGAAAAAAAATTTATTATAATAACTTCAAACTGGATTACAAGTTTCAATGATCCCAAGTACAAGATGAAAATACAATATAAAAATCCTGAGAAAAAGAACAGATGGAGATCAATCTGTATGCTGGCACTTCCCTGTGAGCCTGGAAATCTGAGCCCTCAACCTCTGGTTTTCTTCCACATGTCTGATGGCAACCTCCTTCCAATCATCTAGATCAGGAAATGAGTAATCAGCACCTGTTTGAGGCTTAAGGTAAAATAAATCCCTTTGCCTCTCCATAGACTCCACCGCTCGACTCTCGAGGATCTCGATCAAATCGTCTTTCTCCTTCAGGTCTGCTCTATAGGAACTCTCTAAAGTCTGGAACTTGTTCTTCCAAGCACCCCTTTCCTGTTGCATCCTGGCCAAAGAAAGCTGCAGCTCTTCTAGATCATCTAATAAGGGAGGAGTGGTCTTCACAAATAGATCATGCATGGGCGTCTCCTGAGTATACGACATCTTCAACTGAATGGCTCTCGATCGGACCCACTGAAGATATGGCTCCAAAGAGACAACACCTCTAGGTTTCAAATCCTTCCTACTCCTCTTATGAATGTGAAGCCAGGTCTTCGCAATCTGCTCCATAGGTTCCTTATGGTCTTCTCCTTCCTTCAGAAAGAAACTACTCAAATGAATACTGTTCGGTTTATCCCTCATCGAATAACCAAGTTGTCACCGTGCAAGAACAGGGTTATAGTTAACTCCCCCCTTTGTACCAAGAAGAGGTACATTGGGGAAACTACCACAATTGTCAATAATCTCTATATCCTGATAAGCTCGATGATACCAATCAATATCCGAGTGAGTAAGTGCCATGATCTTAGGAGCCCAACGGGGTTCCTTCTTGACATCCCAAAAAGCATCAGACTGAGGCATGTGAGAGATGAACCACCGGTACAACAAAGGTGCGCAACAGATAATCATTCCCCATTATAAGAACTCTGATGATGAACAGAGTAATAAACATCACCCAACAGTGTAGGAATTGGGTTCCCAATCATGAAAATCCTGATAGCATTAATGTCGACAGACTTGTCCACATTAGGAAATAAGAACAATCCGTAAGCAAGTAAAGCAAAGATGGCCTTAAAAGCAATTGTACTCTTCATCTTGGCAAAATAACGAGCTTTCTCCAATAAGAACTGCGCTGGTAATCCTATAATCCCTCCTTTGGTAGTCATATGGGCTTCCACCTCATACTTCCCTAGATGAATCAAAGCAGCAATCTCATGTGGTTTTGGCTTACCCTCCAAACCAGTAAAAGGAACACGACCGGTAACAGGTAAATCCAATAGATAAGAATACTCCTCCAGTGTAGGTATCAACTGATAATCGGGAAAAGTAAAGCAGTGATACATCGGGTCATAGAACTAGACTAAGGTCGAGAGAATACCCTCCTTCAGCTTCAGCTTCATGAGAGGAATAATGTATCCATACTTCTTCCAAAAGTCCGCAAAACACTCGATCTCTGGAATTAGACTGATCAACTCATATATCTTGGGATCCTTGAAACTGTATTTCCCGGTCTTTCTCTTTCCAGAATCCATGGTTAACAGTACCTGAGATATTCACAAATAGTCAACCTTTAAATCCCTTGGAATATTGTTTTCTTCAAAAGATGCTTATGAGTGCATGGATGCATGATGCAATAATAACACAAAAGATCACACATATAGGGTTCATAAGTTCAACGTCACGAGTATGAAGTCGAAGGTACTACCCATAAGGTGTTGGTCTAAGAGTTATCACCTGCCGAACAAGGTTCTAGAGGTTCCCAGAGTCTACATCCTTCCTTCGGATATTACCAACTTCTCGATTAACTCGGTAATTAGTAATATTCTCAAGAAATACTTGTCCGAGCGTAGTATCGTGTGACAACTATTTCTGGATTACTCTGTCATAGCTTCTGCACTAAACCTAAAAGGCCAATATGGGTTAGGTATTCTACGGTCCTCAGTTTCAGCAGGCTCCTAGGTCGAAAGCAGTACGTCTTCCCGATTACTCGGTAAACGAAACTACAGTCAAAGGGGCCTCCACTGAGTGGGGGATCTCATGCCTCCTTTTTTGGGATTACTCCCTCAAAGTTAACATGACTATACCGCCCATCCAATCTTAAAGTTTGCCCAAGTCTGGGTATAGGACTTATGATTAATCACCAAGCCCCCTGAAAACCAGGAAAATCCAAACAAACATATATACAAATTATAGCACATAAACAACAATAACACATATACAGATATAAACAAAGATAGGCTCAACCCACTTAGAGATGGACCAACAAGAGATCAATATGTCCCCAGTGAAGTCGCCATTTTTCTGTAGCATTAGAAATGTTCAAGACTAAGCCATTGGATTGACTAGACTTTATACAAATCAAAATAAAAATTGCCACCACGCTTTATTGTTTCCAAAGGAATGGGAAAAGAGCGAATAACCCAAAAAAGGGGGGAAAGATTCAAGGTAAGGGGGTTGGTTATGCAAAGGGAAGGTATTAGCACCCTAAACATCTATGGTACTCCACAGGAACCTCTTTGTAAAATCTGTATATTTTGGCTATAAAAATGTGTTGTATAGAAAATGGATAGTGGAGATGAGAAAAGAAGTATATTTTTATGTTTTTTTCACCTGCCGCGGTTGCGAACCTTTAGTGCCTACGTACCACCTTTTGTGCAATGGGGGATCAGGGTACACGTAGTTCCTTTTTTAAAAAATTTGAAACACAAGTGTGTTGGTTGATTTTAAGAGATAAGACATCATCGTCATTGTCCGTGTGGAAAACATACTTACTACCCACAATCATGAGAAAGGAGAATTTGCATCATCTAAAAGTGGAGGATATGGGTTGGATCTTAAAATCAACAATGTCTCATCAACACCCAAGTGGAAACTATCTCACTTCACTACATATTATAGAAGTATAGTTGTTTTCATCACTACATGGATTGACAAGAGTCTAATCTTTTTTAAGAAAAGTTTAAAGATAAAAGCCAAAGTGGCAAAATGGTTTGAAATGAGATTGATTGACTTTTAGTCTTCTCAGAAAAAAATGTCAAGGTATTATTAAGTTGATTGAAGTTTAATGATGAAAATGTTTTGAAAATGTTTTGAAAATGTTTTGAAAATGCATGGACCTAAGTCCAAGTTTATTATGAAAGTGTTTCAAGTTTAGAAAATAGAAGAGTTTTTAAAAGGAGAGAGAAGATTTTTGAAATTAAAGAAGATGGGAGGAAAAGAATAGGCTATCCTAAAGCATAAGGTAAAAGCTAAGGATAAGGACCATCTAACCAATAAGAAGCCAAAACTTAACATTATGAGCCAAGATAAAATTCCCATTCTTTGGATTGAAACTAAGCAAGCAAAGATACTAGACCTCTCCAAGTGTATTAAGTCTTCACAAAAATTGGGCAGAGTAACGGCTGTATACGGGTGAATCCCAGACTACAACCAGAGAATGTAATCACAAAAACCTGCACACAAAAGCAAACAAACAACTCAATGTCTTAAGGTAAACCTCAAGAACTCTAGAAAAAATAATCAGATAAGATCACAAGGTCTCCAAGATAGGCCAAGGTTTCTAATCCTAAGTCCAAGAAAAAGTCCCATGCTCCATAATGCCAAGGATAGTAACCAAATAGTCCAAGTACCATTAAGAGTTTTTTAGGGTTTATGTTGATTATTAAGTATCTTAAGAAAGGAAAAGAAAAGCTCAAGTGAACAAAGTAAAAATGACAAGAAAATAAATGCTCAAATGAGCAAAGATGAAAATGACATGAAATGTAAAAATGCTAAAAAATAAATAGCACATAAAGCATAAAAGAATAAAAGCATAAGATAAAACAAGTCAATAATTAGTGGTTAGTTGGATGACCATCTTGAAACTTGTATTTGGAACTCATTAGAGGATTGGTAGAACCAAAGCCTCCACACAACAAGTTGCATTTGCTTTTTGTCAAGTATATCATCCATTTGGAATTCTCACAAGTACCATTTAATGATCAACGATGTTTAAGTGATCCGCGTTAACCAAAGGTGTTGTAGATCCATTAGAGGATTGGTAGAACCAAAGCCTCTACACAATGAATCTCAAGGTTATTGGATCAAAGAGATCAAATTAACATACTTGGGCTTGCAATCATATGTTTGGGCCACGAATGATCATTTATTCGAATTGGGACAAAATTTAGCGCTATGTTAAGCAATCGTAAGTGGACTTATATAGAAGTCGCACCTATTTTGAGGCCGGTCAATAGCAATCTATGCACAATTTATTTTGAGACATGATATAGAGATCATGCTCCAACAACACTTAGTGCAATGGGAAGGGATGAGATGAAGAGGATTAGGGCAAAAGATGAATAAACCACTTTTGAATTAAAAATTTAATCAAACTATTATTAAAATCATTCATCCATTTTTGTTGAGTTGAACTCAACACCATGGATTCAATGATGTTAATAAAGCCATGATCAAAAAATCAAGTCAAGACAGCCAGAAAATAAACACAAAATAATATCATATTTAATATATACATTAAAAGGTTTTAAAATGTTTAAAGAATAAAAAATAATAAGGAAAATATCAATTATATTCAAATTAATCAAGAAATGTAAAATAAGACCATAGAAAAATCAGAAAAGAGGCCAAGTAATTTTACAAAATTTTTGGTAATTTTTAAAAGTCAGAAACTATTTTTTAAAAATAAAATAAATGGGTAAAATAAACAAAAATAGTAAAAAATAGTAAAGTCAGAAACAAAAATGAAATAAGGTCACCAATATTTGTCACAATATCATTGGATCATTCCATAACTTTTTCAGAATTTAAAAATGTAAAAAAGTATTTTTAAACATTTTAAACAAATCAAATAAGTGTAAAATTTATAAAAAAAATACCAAAACACAGAATTAAATTGTGAAAAAATAAAAATCAGAAAGAGAATAATCAAAAATATTTTTCATAATTTTTTCAGATTTTTTGGACTAAAAATGAATTTTCTATGATTTTTATAAATTTAAAACAATTAAAATATAAAAATCAGAAAAAGAAAATAAAAGTAAAATATGTGGACCATTGGATGAGAGTCAAAATGTGTTAGTAATGAAATCCAAGGGATCTGGCGTGTTGTGCATATCATGGTCATTAATGAATAATGTACAAAATCAATAATAAATCAGATTTTTGAAAAACACAAATGGCACGCCATCATTGGTTGGAAGATGACACATAGGTCATCTTCAACCTCCAGCCAACGTGATTTTCAGGTCTCTCAAACTGTAAAATCATAAGCTCGGACCTATGCCAATCGCTTCGTCTCTTCAAAACAAAAACAACCACACCCTCGCGCCAAATTTATATAAATTGTAGCTCAAGCAATTTGGAAAGAAAGTTTTGAAAAGGGATTTGAAAATTCATGGTCAAAACGTACTTCCAGTGAAATGTAAGTGTTGCGACTAGAACCAGGGCAATGAGAGAAACACAATGATATCATAGTTTTGAAGAATTGATGAAGGAATCTACCTATTGAAGTTGAGTTGCAGAGCTATGAAACTAGACTTCTATGGAGCAGTATAGGGCACGATTCTTGAATGTAATTATATGGTTAGCTTCAGGGAAGATCAAGGAAGGTGAATTGAGGGGAAAATGGATTGAAAAAGGCTTGAGAATAGATTTCGAAGTTACTGAATTCTGGCTTGTGAAGCAAGTTTGGCAGGGTGATTCTGGCTATCTAAGCTTGGGAAATTGAATGGGGGATGACCCTCTATTTATAGGGAAGCAAATGGGATCAAAAGGAATAGTAAATGATGTGTTTTGGAGGGAATTTGTGTGGGTTTGCATCATGAAGAAAGTGTGACTCAAACTTGATCAAAACTCAGCCAAATCGTGTGTTTCATGATACTAATCACTTATGGAAAGTTGCTAAACATGATTAAAACCAAAAACGCGTGGAAATATTGTGATTAGAAGCAAAAACAAATATTTCAAAATCCCGACTTTGTGAAAAATTCAGTTTCAAACTACCCAATTCAAATCCATGGCATTTCCACCTCAAGGGGTCTTAGGGCATAATTCTTGATGCTTTGGAAAGATGAGGTTACAAGCTTTGCAATGGAAAAAAAGAATGGAATCAAATGGATCCTTGAGATGAAAGCTACATGGAGTCAAAGTTGAAGAAAAAGAATCGACTTTCCATTCTTAGAAATATTTCAAATTCTTCTTTAAAAATGACATATAATATTTTGCATCCAAACATGGCCTTCCACTTAGAATTTGCTCTTGGCCAAAAAATATGGAATTAAGTAGATCTCTTGAATTACATTTTTCAATTTGAACCACTCAAAATATCCAAAAATTGAGCAAATTATGACTTGTTGAAGTTGGCCAAAAATCATGAAATGACCTATAATCTTTTGCATTCTTAAGGCAACTTCCATACATTTTCTTACTTTGCACATAAAAGAAGGCATGAAGTACACATCCTTAAGATCATCATGAAAAAATAATGAGCTCAAGGTGATAAAAATTGACCAAGTTATGACCATTTCAAGTCACATATGGAAAATTTGGGATTCATCTGGGTGACTTGTAATCTTTCTTCTTCACCAAGTTCCTTCCCCATGAAAACTCCTTGGAACTTTTGAAGTGATTTATTGGTAACTCTTTGAAGGGAAGTATGTCCTTGGAATCACTCAAAAATACCAAAAGATGAGCAAGATATGCTCCTTTGAAGTTCAAAACCCAAGCTTCTAGATCAAGAGAAAGCTTTGAGGAACTTTTCCAAGTTTGAACAAGCTTTTTGTGCCAACATTCTTCCTTTGTGAATATAAGTTGTTGAGGATGATTATAAGGACTTACAGCCACCAAAACCACTTCCATATTTTGAAATTTGAGAGAAATGTGCTCTTGTGACCAATAAGAACAAGACCTTGTCCAATCATGACAACTTCTTCCCTCAACCCCTTGTACTTTTAAATCAATTTTGATAACTTTGAGATATGTTGGACCAAAATGAGCCTTGTCATGACATTTCTTCCAAAATCAATCCACTAGTGAAGTTTTAATTTCTCAACCTATTGACTAGGGCATGAAAATAAACTCATGAACCCATGGAGCAACTTGCTAAACCTCATTGCTTTTACCTACATTATTAACAAGTAAGACAAACCAATATTGTATTTTATTAATTAGAGAGAAAATCAAAGCAAAATATACATGATCACAAAAGAAAACAAGTCAAAGTGCTTGGTAACTTCTCAAAAGAGCAAAGCTAAAGATAGGGAGAAAAACCAAAAGCCTTAATGTGATCTTGTTGTGATTGAAACAATATGGTATGATGAAGGAATCTTAGGGGCAAAAATTAGGGTACAACAACTGCCCTTATTTAAGTTTCTTCTATCCGGAGATACGAAGGTTGAAAATCTTCGTGTCGACGTGATTGAAGATACTTAAATATAAAACAATCCCTATTTTTGGCCCTAATATGCCATGCAAATGCTTATGCATATGAATGCATATGAACAGAACCAAAGAGACGCAAAGTAACAATGGGGATGCAACAAAAATGAAGAAACAAAGGAGCAACCCCACCGGGGAAATAAATCACTGGTGAACCACAAGAACAAAATCAGAGAGGAAGATAACAAGCGTCGACGTTTACTGTCGATGTTCTACCAACATTCACTGAAGGTAGAAAGAGAATGCATATCATACCATCGCTGGTCACTGATGATGAACTATCAACGTTCACTGAAGATAGCAATAAGATAATAAACACCAACGTTCACTGCCGATGTACTACTACTGTTCACTGAAGGTAGAAAGAGAATGCATATCATATCACCACTGTTCACTAACGATGAACTATCAATGTTCACTGAAGATAGCAAAAATAAAAAAATACCGACGTTTACTGCCAATGTACTACCAACGTTCACTGAAGGTAGAAAGAGAATGCATATCATATCACTGTCGTTCACTAACGATGAACTATCTACGTTCATTGAAGATAGCAAAAAGAAAATAAACACTGACGTTTACTGCCAATGTACTACCAACGTTCACTGAAGGTAGAAAGAGAATGTACTACCAACGTTTACTACCAACATTCACTAAAGAGACCATAGAATTTTGAAGGGACTATCGTCATACGATCCATTCGTAGGAAATTTGATGGACAAGTAGGGACTATGATCTTTATGACTATTTTGAATCGCGGGTCATTACTAAGGTACCCCTATGTTCGAGGGACACGACCATTATTTCTGAGGCAACCGAGTGGAGTGAACCCTGGGAGTGAACATGTGCAAGTTTATTTTTTCAGTTTAATTATCTTTGCACAATTAGGGTTTTCTACCGTTTTAATTTCAATTATATTTTGCATGCAAGCCTATTTTCCATACATCTAACAGTTAAATAGTTGCAGAAATTAAAAGCGAGAAATTAAAAATCCTAACTATTACATGGCTTTGGGCATATACATAATCATTTTACCTGAAAATAAAATGCGAAATTGAAATCCTATTTAAATCTATTACAAACTCAGAGCAGTTACAAATAATGAAAACAAGGAAAATTAAAAGCGCACGGCAAATTAGATGGGAGAAATAATTAGACAACCTAAAAATCTAAATTGAGAAAATATTTATGTTATTTTTAAGGAAAAAATTAGGTTAAGTATGAAATTAAACCCTAAGTCTAATTATTTTGAATTACAATAAAAAGACATTAAATTACCCTAATTTAATAAAACTAAGTAATTAATAAAATATTTTTTATAAAAAAAGATTTTTGATGTTTTTTTGGTGACTTTTTATTAAATGAAACAAAATGATTTTTGGTGTTATTAAAAAAGGATATATTAATAAATAAAAGAAAAAGAATTAAAAATAAAAAAAAAGTAAAAAATTGGGCCTGTCTAAGCACCCATGGGGGTGTGTTTTGGAATTTTGTCCAGGCCCACTATACTGAGCCCAAACATGCGCCAGATCCAGTGTGTTTGTCTTCTGATGGTCTATCGTGGATGTTAAAAGCTAGGGGCGTGGGATCTGTATTGTAATGAATCCAAGGGGCGAGATCCAAGGGCGCGTGGTGGTCCTCAACACATGACATGAACTGGATCTGGGATTTTGGTTTCAGAAAATGAAAAAGGTCTGGACCTGGGTTCGAACCCAGGTCCTCCCTCTCACATGCCTTCTTCCCTTGCAATCTGTGCTAGTGTGTTAGTCATATACATAATCAAACAAAATAAATATAATACAAACTGAGCACTTGGCCTAAGAAAAACGCGCGAATTTCAAATCGTCCACTCATGCACTGACACACCTTCATCCTCTTTCCCAGGGATTGTTGTCTTATAGGGAACTTTTACCTATGGCCAAACTCGTCACTATAGTCTATAGTGACGGTTTTTAAGCGTGGCTACAAACCCGCAAACATAAAAAATACAACCCAAGCAATATAAATCCCATCCAACGCCATGGATTGATTGTAAACCAGTCCCTGCACATGAAGAGATCCTTAATTTGGCCTAATTTTTCTTCTAACTAGGGTTCGCCAAATTAGAGCTCAGGAACCCTAGACATGGCAAATGTCTATTCCTGCACTTAAACTTCAATCAAACCCATCCAGTACATTTCAAATACGATAATAAGCACAAACATAAAATTAAAACATGTTTATGATGCAAGAATTATGATAATCAATTTTGGAAAGAAAGACAAACCGTGATGATCGTACAACACGTTTCTGGACTTGTGGAGACTTGGTGATGATTGCAATCGCTTCAAAGGATGCCCAGGAACACGATTTGACCTTCAGCATGTCTTGAATTGACATGTGGAAGAAGATTGGTCTCTTACTTTTGAACAAAAATTTTGAATTTTGTTTCTTGCTTTGGAGGCAGGTTGCGCATTAATTCTCCTCCTCTAGGGTTAGAATGATCTTGTATATATGTGAGAATCAAATTAGATCCATAAAATTGGAATGAATCCAAAGAATAATGAATTTCAATTCTTGCATCCAATCTTTCCAAATGTAGAGATTTCTTCTCTTTTCCACCTTGCACGATTTGATTTTGTTTTGGCAACATAAATGGATTGTATCTCATTCAAAATCAAATCAAAAACAAATCTTCCATATTTTATATCATTTATTTCATTTAATTTGATTTTTAAATGATTAAAATAAAAATAAATTAAATAAATAAAGTCAATAAAATATGAGAGAGTGTTTGGGTCATGGAATTTTCTAGAAGTGAGGTGAAAGCATTAAAAGTTAGGCCCATTTTTTTCCAAAAAATGCAATTTTGGGCATATTTGACTTTTGGCAATTTTCCAAAAATGGTCAACTTTGACAATGCATAACTCTTACAATATTAACCCTAGAGAGGTGTTCTTGGAATTTTTAGAAATATTAGGATTTCCCCTAAGCAACCTCTTTGTTTTCATCTCAATTGGGTCTTCCATGTTCATGTAAGAAGTTTGACCCAAAAGGTGTTTTTGTTGACTTTTCAAAAGGACCTATAATGTAGAAATTCATATCTTTTTATGGGTGCATTTCTTGAACTTTAGGGATGAAGCTGAGTCGTAGGAAATTGAATTCCCTTCAAAATGAGCCTTGGATGATAAATTTATGATAAAATATGAGAAAGTTATGCTTGTTCAAAGTTTGGTTGACTTTTCCTAAGAAACCCTAATTTAGCAACTTTTGAGTTTTGATGAGTTAGGAGCATTTCTTGAGGAATCATGATCAACCCTTGATCAAATGATGAATATCACTTCAAAATGTTGATGTTGACCAAAAATCTTGAAGTTTAACTGTATGTGGGCCACAATTGACTTTTGACCTAATACAGTCGATTCTCAAGCATATGAGCAGTTGACTGAGCAAACTTCTTGTGCAAGGCTTGAAATTTGACATGGAGGGTCTTGAAAACATATTAGGATCGTGGAGAGCATATGAGGTCTTTGGAGTTCACCCATCTTGATGAAAATGGAAACCCTAATTGGAGGTTCATTGCTTTAGGAGGGAGTTTGTCTGGTCAACTCTTGGACATCCTTGAGCAAGTTGAGTATCTCAATGAACATATATTGAGTAAAGTGAGAGGGAAAATTTTGGGGTACAACAGCTTCCCCTGTTCAATCTTCTTAAACCTGAGAATGTAGATTGATCGGTTTGTCTTTCGTGATCTGAAGGTAGAAGAGGATTGAACACTAAAGTGCCCAGAAATTTGCACTCGCATGAAGTAATACTTGACTGGTGATAGAGGGAATGGGCTTACAGATTCCATTTGGAAGTCGATAGAGAATCGTCGGAGATGGGCTTAACGATTCCATCCAGAAAATATATTGGTTTCATGAAAGATTCCTTTGCAAGATTTCCTATATCTGTCGTTGAGGAGGAATTCGCTGGGGAAGGTTAACTTATGTTCTGGGAAATAGAGTCTAGGAGCTTCTGTTGTCCATTACTCTATTAAGGAATTAACTCCTGGTTGAGGAGGCGGGAGTACACTGCATATCATGGTTAGGATCCAGGCTGCTCAGCGACTTACTGAGAAAATGTGAAAATCGACCGTATTTGGTCGGGTCTAAGTCTTACAGTGTTGTAAATTGTTGTCTAGAGATAAAAGAGAAGGAACTCGGATAGTAGGGTTACATCGAAATGAAAGCCTGGATAGTAGGTCTATGAGAAGGAACCTGGATAGTAGGTTTACTTCAAAATGAAATCCTGGATAGTAGGTCTATGAGAAGGAACCTAGATAGTAGGGTTACTTCGAAGTGAAAGCCTGGATAGTAGGGCTATGAGAAGGAACCTGGATAGTAGGGTTACTTCTAAATGAAAGCCTAGATAGTAGGGCTATGAGAAGGAACTTGGATAGTAGGGTTACTTCGAAATGAAAGCCTGGTTAGTAGGGCTATGAGAAGGAACCTGGATAGTAGGGTTACTTCGAGGTGAAATCCTGGATAGTAGGGTTATGGGAAGGAACCTCGATAGTAGGGTTATGAGAAGGAACCAGATAGTAGGGTTACTTCGAGGTGAAAGCCTGGATAGTAGGGCTATGGGAAGGAACCTGGATAGTAGGGTTACTTCGAGATGAAAGCCTGGATAGTAGGGCTATGAGAAGGAACCTGGATAGTAGGGTTATGAGAAGGAACCCGGATAGTAGGGCTATAAGAAGGAACCAGGATAGTAGGGTTACTTCGAGGTGAAAGCCTGGATAGTAGGGTTATGGGAAGGAACCTGGATAGTAGGGTTACTTCGGGATGAGAGCTTGGATAGTAGGGTTACTTCAAAGCAATAGTGTAGATTAGTTGACCCGTTTGGTTTCGGGAACTGAGTTTCCATTAATCGTCTGCAGATGTGACCTGTATAACTGCTAGGATTGTTGAAGATAATCGTCTTTTCCTGAAAAGATAACAGGGTTAATTATGTCGATGCATGGAATGTATGGTGAGATGATATTCTCAAAATAAGTGAGATTATGCTGTATGTGATATGTATGCTGTTGTACCCCAAAATTTTCCCTCCCATTTCTCAAAGGATCATCCTGGACTCTCAGGTTTTCTTCTACCAATTTCCAAGTCTTAAATCATCACTTTTCAAGGAAATCGTCCATAAGGGCGAAATGGTCAAAAGCACAATGAAAAGTCAAAGTTTGACTTTTAAATTAAAATCAAGTTTCAACAATTATATTTCATCAAGACATGAAATATATTCATCAAAAATCAGGAGTCAGAAGTTACTTTGAAAAATCAAATTTTCTAAACATTTAGAAAATTTTCTAAGTGTCTAGAGAATATGATAACTCAGAACTTCTGGGCCAGCCTCTATGCAAGTGCAGTCAAAAGTTGCAAATACGGTCCAGAACATGACGCTTCAATCAGAACATGCAGAAGCATTGCTCTTTGGTCAGAACATAGCGCTTCAACCAGAACATGCAGAAGCGTTGCTCTTTGGTCAGAACATAACGCTTCAATCAGAACATGCAGAAGCATTGCTCTTTGGTCAGAACATAATGCTTCAGTCAGAACATGATTCTTCAGGATATGGAAGCTATGTTCAACGCTTCGGTCAGAACATGCCCCTTCAGCATTTGAAGGTTACGTTTCTGATCTTTTGTGATCAGAACATCACCAAATCCCAAGACCTTGTTTAAGTAACCTGCTGCTCTGCTATGGCACAGTTCTGCAACTAGCTTCCACAATGCTCCAAATTGCTGCTGACCCAGTCCACGCCTGCACTTTCTCAAACCCCATATTTGCATCAAATTAGCATACAAAAATTGTGACTAAAAAGCAATGGAATAGTATACCAAAAAGGTTTGAATCCCATTTGTTTTTCCCCCCAAAATCACAATAAATTCACCCATAAATACTTGGCTCTATCACACGTTCAAGGGGTTGGCTGACTTTTGGAGATAGATTGGCCAAAAGAGAGAAGAGGAAACAGGGAAAACCTTCGCAAATCCAAAACAAAACCTTTTGTTCCTCCCCTTTGAATTAAAGAACACAACCACTGTTCAGTCACTCTCGCTGACACCAGAACATCTGAAGGCATCAGTTCAAACCTCCAAGCCCACACTCCGGATTCAAGGTAAGTCTTTCTGACTTTGCATCTTTTCATTCAGAACATCATCAAATATGTAAATATCACATTATTGATGTTGTCCATATCATTGCATAAGTAGAAAAACTGTGGATCAGAACTTCTTGATTAGGGCTAGACTCAGATTTAGGATTAAAACTTCTATAAACTGTTGTGCTATTATCCTTCTGATTTGCTGTTTATTAAGAATTGAATAAATTGTTGATGTGCTGATTAAGAGTTGAAATATGGCATTAAAACTTCTGATGTTCATTCATAGTTTTAACATACAGAACTTCTATGATTTTCTCACTGTTAACACACACAGAACTTCTGAGTTCTCCTCACTATTTTAACATACAGAACTTCTATGATTTTCCTCACTGTTAACACACACTGAACTGCTAATGTTCACTCACAGCTTTAGCATAACACAGAACTTCTGAGTTCTCCTCACTATTAATTCACAATAAACTGCTGATTGTTCACCCACTATTTTAACACTTAGAACTTCTGATTTTCATACGCTGATAACACGCTGAACTGCTGATTGTTCATTCACTGTCTTAGCACCATACAGAACTTCTGAGTTCTTCCTACTGTTTTGACACACACAGAACTTCTAAGGTTTTCTCACTGTTCTAACATTCAGAAGTTCAGCACATAGCAATCCAAAACTTGTGTTTTCCCTCTAATGTGTCTTTCAGGACCTCAGAGTGTACCAATCCAGATCTTCTGATCCCACTGACGTTTCCTTCTGAGAAACAGCGCGCCTGGTTTCAGAACTTCTGATCCTTGCTGTTTTGCCTGCAGTAGCACGTTGTTTCTATCTTTCATTTATTTTCCTTTTCATCATTTTTAATATTAACATAAAAAGACATAAAAATATTTTTCTTTTATTAATTTATTTCTTTTTTCCTTAAGACAAAAACATTTTCTAAACAAGTCCATTTCTTTCTTATATTATGCATTTCAATATGGTTGTAATAGTAACTTAGGACTTATTTTTACTTGCAATCCCCATTCATAAAAATGTACCCCATCCCCTAAATATTATAATAGCGTAGGACTTTACATTTCTGCAACTTATCGCTTTCAAATGTAAACGCTAGTAAATAGGGTGTGTATGGCAAGATATGAAAATCAACAAATAGATCACCCTAATCAAGACTAAATGCATGTAATCAAACACACTTTGCACACATGCACCCTTAGGGTAATCTCACTTGTTGCTTATCAGAAAAATAGCCATGTCCCTCGAACATGGGAATTTTAGCAAAGACCCTCGATAAAAGATCGTAGTCCCTCGATGACCCTCGATGTTGCCTTCGGTAAACGATCTAGTCCCTAAAATGACATTGATATAACGTCCCATATGTTGCCTTCTATGACTATACAAACGTCCCAACACTCGTCCCTTCGCATCCAACGATGGGGCTTCTTACCAAATCAATGGTAAGATAGCCACATCTAAAGAAGGAGGAAAATAACACCTAAGACCTTGAGTAGGTAGATTCGCTCCTAATTGCTTGCTTGCTCACAACAAAAACATTTTATACACTCACACTTCCATTTGAAACATTTTCAAAAGATAAAACTTTGTACGCGTTCTTATAGAAACGAGAGCCATTACAAAGAAAACCCTTTTCAAAATCACTTTCAAAAACACATCTCACAAACACCTCTTTGAACTATTTTCAAAACAAAACTTTGTACGCATTATTATAGAAACGAGAATCATTACAAAGTCACATTTTCAAAATATTTTCAAAAACCACACAAAGCACAATTTCAAACAAAAGCAAGTGATCTAACGAGTAACTAAGAGCCCATGGAAAACCATGGATGAAAAGGGTGCTAATACCTTCGCTTTTCATAATCTACCCCCTGAACTCAAGAAAACATCTTGAAAGGTCTTTCCTGTTCTTTTTCACCTTTCCTTATTGGATAAAAGAAAAGTCGGTGGCGACTCTTGCTAAACTGCAACATTTGCGATCAAACGCAAAACAATCAAGTCAGTTCTCCCACTGTATCACATATGCACATATCATGATGTATGTACATGAAATGCTATCAGAGTATGTCTAGGTCTGGGAAAATAAATCCCTGACTACTGTTGGAGATTTATGAATATTTTGCCAGGAAGAGATTCTGCTTGAGAATAAACTTTGCGGGGAATAAACTTAGAAAGTGAATTTCTGTAGCTGAAGTAGTAAGCCCTGTCGGGGATTGAGCTTTTGCATTCAGAGAAATAAACTCTGATTGGGGAGATAAAAAATGATGACTCGTTCGCGATTATGACATTCGGATGGGGGATATAGCTGTCAGGTTTCTGGGTGACCTTGGCTGGGGAGATTACTTCATGTATTGGGAAAGCCGACACCAATGCTTTTGAATATTTTTACTCTGTATGGAGTGTATGTACTGATGATTATGCTCCAAAGCTGACTCTATCTCGGTACCTGCTGGGCAGAGTAACTGTCGGGTTTGGCACTTCTTGTTTTTGCCCCTATTTTTTGAATTACGAGTAATTGTCTTTTTGTTTCTTATGTAAATATTTATGAGCAACAATCATGTTCAAATGCATCTGTCAAAAATAAATCATTGGATGTTCTTGCAAAACAAAACAGAAAAAGAAAAACAACTCGAAGTTTCTTATGAAAATGATTTGTATTGATTTTTGAAGCTGGCCTGTAATAGGCGTTTTTGTACAAGGAGGCTGACGTTCTAGTAAGAGGATGCCACCGTAAAAATAGAAGCTATACAAATTTGTGTAAAAAAAACAGCTATGTGAAATAACCCCATTGGTCCAACTCTGCTATTGCCCCTATGTCTTCGAGCGTCTCATCACTTTGCTGTTGGTCCAAAGTTGATTAGGTTGATTGGTGTCGTCCGAGCTTGATAGTCGATACTGAAGTCTGGTCACAAGATGATCCAATGAGACATATTGATACTCTTTATATCCCTAACTTTTTCCTGGACTGCCCTTTCGGGTTTTCAGTCCACCGGGATACCCTTCTTTGCCCAAGCCGCCCTTTCAGGTTTTCGACTTGCCGGGTGTACAAATTTTTTCATTTTCATCCCTTATTTTTGCCCGAACCCTTTTGGTTCTCCGTGAAGCCCTTATTTTTGCCTAGGCCAATCAACCTAGCAGGTCTTTTAATTAGGCGTAGTATCTTTTCACTATGTCTGCATTGACAGGGTGAGGAAGGTCGTCACCGTCCATGGTGGTTAGAATTATAGCTCCATCTGAGAAAATGTTCTTAACCACAAATGGACCTTCGTATGTGGGGGTCCACTTTCCCCTGGGATCACCTTGCGGTAGTATGATGCGCTTGATCACCAGATCTCCTACTTGATACTCTTGACGTCTTACTTTCTTGTTAAAAGCTTTGATCATTCGCTTTTGATACGTCTGACCATGACAGATAGCAGTAAGTCTCTTCTCATCAATTAGATTTAGATGATCAAGTCGAGTTTGGATCCAGTCGTCTTTATTCAAACCCGCATCCTTCATAATCCTGAGAGAAGGTATCTGGACTTCGATGGGTAGGACTTCCTCCATGCCATATACCAGAGAGTAGGGTGTTGCCCCTGTCGACGTCCTTGTTGAGGTACGGTATCCATGAAGAGCAAATGGTAACATCTCATGCCAGTCTTTGTACGCCACTATCATCTTCTGTACAATTTTATTGATGTTCTTGTTAGTCGCTTCAACAACGTCATTCATCTTCGGCCGGTAGGGGGAAGAGTTATGATGTTGTATCTTGAACTTTTTATAGAGCTTGGTGATCATCATGTTGTTGAGATTCGTACCATTGTCAGTAATAATTCTCTCTAGCACACCATATCGACAGATCAGATTATGTCGGATAAAACGCACCACGACGTTCTTGGTTACCATAGCAAAAGAGGTTGCCTCAACCCACTTTGTAAAGTAATCAATGGCTACTAGGATGAAGTGATGCCCATTGGAAGCAGTAGGCCAGATTTCTCTGATCATGTCGATGCCCACATTGCAAAGGACCATGGAGATGTCAAGACGTTTAAGGGGACCAGAGGCACATGCACCTTATCAGCGTAGATTTGGCACTTATGACAAGTTCGAGAGTGCTGATAATAATCGGCTTCCATAGTGGACCAGTAATATCCTGCCCGTAGAATCTTCTTAACCATGGTGTGTCCACTGGAATGGGTTCCGAAGGTGCCTTCATGTAGATCTGTCATGATCCTCTCTGCTTCGCTCTTGTCTACACACCGTATTAATGTAGAGTCATGGTTCCGCTTGTAGAGAATTCTATTACTGAGGAAGAATTTCGCATCGAATATTCTCATAAACTTTTTATCTTTGACAGATGCCCCTTCAGGATACTATTGAGTCTCGAGATACCTTTTGTCTTCGTGAAACCAGGGTTTGTCTCCCACCTCATCAGTATCAATCTCACAACAGTGTGCTGGTTCATCCAACCTCTCAATGGTGATTTAGGGAGCTTCATTATCCCACCTAACTTTGAACATAGAAGACACGTTAGCTAGCGCGTCCGCTAACTGGTTCTCCTCTCATGGGAAATGTTTAAAAGTTACCTCCTCAAAGTGTGGGAGCAACGTCAACACGTACTCTTTGTATGGGATGAGATTCGGATGCTTCGTATCCCATTCGCCTTTGATCTGACTTATTACCAAGGCTGAATCCCCGAAAACATCCAAGAACTTGATCCTGAAGTCAATAGCGGCCTTGAGACCCATGATACAAGCTTCATACTCCGACATGTTGTTAGTGCAGTTGAAACATAGTCGTGTAGTGAAAGGAGTATGACAGCCCCTAGGAGATATGATTACAACGCCAATGTTGTTATCGAGTGCGTTCGAAGCTCCGTCAAAAACCATGGTCCATCGAGATCACTCTTCGGGTCCTTCATCTGGTCCAGGTCCTTCATAGTCAATCACCAGCATAATATTCTCATCCGGGAACTCAAAATTCATGGAATGGTAGTCATCCACGGCCTGATGAGCCAAATGATCAGCCAATACACTCCCCTTGATTGCTTTCTGGGTTGTATATTATATATCATACTCAGTTAAGATCATCTGCCATCTTGCTATTCTTTCAGAGAGAGCAGGTTTCTCGAAGATGTATTTGATTGGATCCATATTAGATATTAACAAAGTAGTGTGGGTCAGCATGTACTGTCTTAGTCGGCGAGCAACCCATGCCAAAGCGCAGTAAGTTTTCTCGAGCAGTGAGTATCTTGTCTCACTATCGGTAAATGTTTTGCTAAGGTAGTATATCGCGTGCTCTTTTCGACCAGACTCGTCATGCTGCCCCAGCACACACCCCATTGAATTGTCTAGCATTGTTAATTACAATATCAAAGGTATTCCTTCAACTAGAGGCATCAGAATTGGTGGTTCTTGAAGGTATTCTTTGATTCTTCCGAAAGCGGTCTGGCATTCATCATTCCACTTTACCACTTGATCTTTCTTCAAAAGCTTGAAGATGGGCTCACAAGTAGCAGCCAGATGTGAAATGAACCTGGCAATATAATTCAAGCGTCCCAAGAAACCTCTAACCTCCTTCTCTGTACGGGGAGCCGACATCTCTTGTATGGATTTTACCTTCACAGGATCTACTTGGATGCCTTTGTCGCTGACAATGGAACCCAAAAGTTTACCAGACCTTAACCCGAAGGTGCACTTGTTCAGATTCAACCTCAGATTGTATATCTTCAACCTGTCGAACAACTTTCGTAGATGATCAAGGTGTTCTTCCTCAGTTTGAGACTTGGCTATCATGTCATCAACATAAACTTCGATCTCGTGATGAATCATATCATGGAACAAAGCGACCATGGTGCACTGATAAGTTGCCCCAGCATTCTTCAACCCGAAAGCCATCACCTTGTAAAATAAGGTGCCCCACTGTGGGACAAAGGTTGTCTTCTCCACATCTTCAGGAGCCATTTTGATCTGATTGTATTCAGAGAAACCATCCATGAAGGAGAAGATTTTATGCTATGCGGTGTTATCAACCAGAACATCAATGTGAGGAAGTGGGAAGTCATCCTTGGGGCTTGCCCTGTTCAGATCTCTGTAATCCACGCACATTCATACCTTACCATCTTTCTTAGATACTAAAACAATGTTAGCAACCAACTGTGGATAGGAGGTGACAGCTAAGAACCCTGCGTCGAACTGCTTCATGACCTCTGCCTTGATCTTCTCTGACATTTCAGGGCACATACGACGAACCTTCTGTTTAACCGGAGGACAGTCTTCTCTGGTCGGCAGACGATGAACCACAATATTCGTGTCTAAACTTGTCATGTCTTCATATGACCAGACGAAGATCTCAAGTAGTCGTTCAACATTCTTACCAACCGCTGTTTGATCTTAACTTCCAGATTTGCGCCAATCTTGACTTCCTTTCTGTCTATCTCCGTGCCCAGGTTTATCATCTCAACCAGATCTTCATAAGGATGTATAGCCCTTTCTTCCTGCTGTAATAGTCTAGCAAGTTCTCTAAGCACCTCATAATCATCCTCACCTTCGTCTTCGGCTTGGTTGATCGGATTTTCAAAGTCATAACAGACAGTAGCAGAGCTTTTATCAATGGGATCCAGAGTGGATATAGATATGCAGTATGATATGTGAGTGTGTGTAAGAGCATAGCTGTTTTGATAAAGTGAAAACAGAAAAGAAAAAACAAAGAGCGCAAAATTTGTATGCAAGGAACGTCCAATGTTTTATTGATGATAAATGAAATGACAAATAATAGCCCTCACAAACAAAGTCAATGTGCCTAGGGCAAGGCACAAGGCTATAGAGTTTTAAATTGTTTATTACAAATCTCAAAACAAGTAAGACAATTACTGCAGAATAAAAGAAACTGGTATAAAGTCCCTAGTCGTCCAGTTACTCGGTCCACCGTTGGTAGTTGGGTAGATCCAACTGTCAATGTCTGAGTCTTCCTCGCTGTCTTCAATGACATTAATTCCCCTATTACTGATGTTTAGGGGAGGTCCTCCAGCCCGAGCGCGTCAAACAACCCTTTGAGCTCCTGAAGTAAAGCCCAAACCAAACTTGTCAATTTTGTGAGTAAAATCGGGGAGTTATCCCCAATTGGTATACCCACCTTCTTTAACCACTGCTCTGGCGTCTTTGAGAGAAGCCATCTTTAGAGGAGGTTTGGTGCCGGTAGTAGTCTCAATCGACGCCAAAATCTGGGGAACCTCTTCAAATTTCTGGCAAGGAGTCTCTATGAATTCCCCGTCCATTTCTACGTACCTGGAGGAATTGAGGTGGCTCACCATATACTCCTCCTCACCATGCACACTGACAATCTTCCCTTTTACTGGATGCTTCAGCATTTGGTGCAGTGTAGAAGTAAATGCCTCAGCTTCATGGATCCAAGGACAACCTAACAAACAAGAGTACGATGGTCGGATGTCCATTACATAGAAAGTGGACTCAAAAGTATGGGAACCTACTTTGACGAGGATGTCCACTTCCCCATGCACCATTCTCTTCTACCCATCAAAAGCCCTCACCATAATGTTACTAGGATTTAAGGTCAATCCCTCGCAATCCAATCAATCTAATGCCTTCTTAGGCAAACCATTCAGCGAAGACCCAGTATCTACCAGCACATGAACCATAGTGGTGCCCCTGCATTCAATCGAGACATGCAGAGTATCATTATGGTTCCTCCCCTTCAGTGTCAAATATGCATTTGGAAAACCCAGCCCATTGTCAGCAGTCAGGCTGGCCACACAATCCTTGAATTGATCAGCCGAGGTCTCCTGCAGCACATGCGCAGTCTTGAGGAATGCGATCAAAGCCTTTGCATGGGCTTCCGAGCACAACAGTAGAGACAACATGGATATCGTTGAGGGGGTCTGCCCCAGCTTCTCGACCACATTGTAGTCGCTCTTTTTGATTATTTTCAGTATTTCCTCTATCTCTTGCTTAGAGGCTTCCACGACAATTTTTCTAGGTTCCTCCATCCGGGCAGGATCACCTATAACTTCTTTGCCGCGGGTACCAGATGACTCGCCGGCAGGGGTAATAATTGGAGTAAGAACATGAGCAGTAGTCGATGTACTAACAGGGGTAGCAGACAGAATAACAATATGCCTATTAACAGCCTTCGGGGAAATCTCGGGAGGGAAAACCCTTCCACTTCGGGTAACCTTGCTGGTCCCGACAATGTTACTGTCATTAGGATCAGCCTCTTTATTTTTCAGATCTTGTTTGATGCCATGATAGTACACATCGGCACCATAATGCCAGGGGACAACTTTGTCCGAGACATACGGGACAGGACCAGGAACAGTGATTATTAGCGGAGCGACTCTTAGAACAGATGTAATCCTAACAGGTCTTCTCGAGGAGACCTTGGAAGGATTGGCAGAAATGGTTATAATAGCAATGTCCTCAAATGGAACAACAGGAATCAAAGTTTTCTCGAACAAAATTTCTTTGCTATCCATCAGGCACTGAACACCTGACTTCAGCAAATGGCCACCAGAAGGCAGAAATGAACACATGTGGCAACCTCCGCCACAACCCGGAAATAAATCGGCCAATAACAAATTCTTCTTAACCGTCATAAGAGGAGTAGAAACTTAATCTACTAAGGTCACAAACAGATCGGTATCCACGGCATTAACTCCACGACTGTGCTTAGGCATGGGAGCATTTATGACTTTGGGCTTTTCCGGAGCATCGAACTCAATCTCCTTGGCTTTGATCAGATCTTGTACCTTATTTATTAGAGCCCAGCAGTCGTTGGTGTCGTGGCCAGGACTCTCAGAATGATAGGCACACCGAGCATTTGGATTATATCGGGGAGATATGGTGTTCGGATTCTTGGGAGCCTATTTCAAGGTCGTCAAGTTAGATCTCAGCAGGTGGGGTAGAACTTCAGCTAACGTCATGTTGATCCGGGTAAACTGTCATTGGGGTCTTTCCGCCCTTTGTTGATTGTTGCATTGTGGAGCAACTACAGGCCTCAGTGTCATTACGGCATTTACTGTCTGAAGGTATTCATCTCTGCTTTGGCCTCTCGGACTATAGAGGGCACTGGCTTCCTTCTTACCATTAAAAGGCTTCTTTACCGAACCCGAATAAGCATCCTTTTGTATTTTACCGCTCCGAATTCCAGCTTCTACTCTCTATCCAATTAGGATCAGCTCGGTGAAACCAGCTGACGAGCTACCGATCAAATGATTAAAGGACGGACCAGATAGCGTCCCCAGAAACATATCGACCAACTCCCTATCAAACAGCGGGGGTTGAACTCTTCCAGCCAAGTCTCTCCACTTCTGGGCATAGTCCTTAAAGCCTTCACTTGCACCCATGGACATACTCTGGAGTTGAGTACGAGTAGGAGCAAGGTCGGCATTGTACTGATATTGCTTGTAAAAAGCAACAGCCAGGTATTCCGAATTTTGGACATTGGCTCTCTCCAGCTGGTAGAACCATTCAAGATGAGTCCCTGACAGACTATCTTGAAAGAAGTGAACCCACAGATTTCTATTAGCAGTGTGGGGCTGGATCTTTCTGACGTAGGAATAAAGATGGAGTTTTTGGAAAGACACCCCATCGTACTTAGCAAAAATTGGAACCTTGAACTTCTGTGGGATGACCACTCCCGACACCAATCCCAATTCTTCGAAATCCAACCCGGGTATCCTCTAGATTTCCATAGCACTCAGACGATCTTCCAACTGCTTGTATTTATCCTCGGTAGGAGGATACTGCTCATCATTGTAGTCGGTATCATTGTCAGAAACTTCAGGACTGGGGTCCTTCTCCCTTGTCTCTTCTTCCTAATTCTCCCCTTCTTTTGATGAAGAGGTCAGATCGACTTGCTTCTTCAAAAGCCCCCTAAACCTTCTGCCCATATTCAGAATACCGACAACCTTCTTCTTTTTCTTCTATTCTTTCAGGATGAGGGCTTTCAGATCCTCCTGCCCTTTTTCCAGATTTATGAACATCTGATGGAACTGGGAATTTTGTGCCTGGAGATCCTTGATGCTTTGTTTGGAAGACATTTCTGCTAAAATAAACAACGAAGAAGATGAGAAACCTGTAATGGTACATGTTCATACAATGCTATGAATGGGATGCGTATGCCATGATTTCAAAGACTTTGGGAAATTTAAATTTGTGAGCCAAAATGAAACAAATATTTTATTAGTAGAATTTAAAGTTCAGTTTCCTTTTAGGCGTTACAGTTAAGAACAATTTTAAAAACTAGAAAAAATAAAAATTCCCATGGATGCTTCCTCTTCATGCCGAGATAGAAATTAAATCCTCTTTCCTCATGGAGCTGCTTTGTGAGCTCTAAAACCTTCCCCTCCTGGGCATAGAACTGATCCTTGTAAGTATCTCGCTCCTTCTTCAACTGAACACAAGATCTCTGTAATTCTCCAAGATCAGTGGGCATATCAGGATGGAGAATCGTGTAAGGAATACCCCCCTTCAGTAGTGGGTTCCACAATCACTGGCAGAACGACCATATAGGGCATCATAAGTTTCTGGGTGCGAGCTCGTACACATTGGAGATAAGGTTCCATAAGAATGGAATCCTTTAGCCCTAAAGCCTTGGCGCCATATCTGTTTACCATGCTCTAAGCTCGTATGAACCTCTGGCGATACCCTTGTACATCATCCTCATAGTTAAATACAATGCCCTCGATAAATAACTCATGGGGATCATCTCTTCGAGCGTAACCAAATTGTTGCAGGTCTAAACAAGGATTGTAGGTTATGCCCTCTCTGATGCCAAGTAATGGGACATTAGGGTACTCCCCACAGCGGTAAATAATAACAGTGTTTTCCATAGCTCAGGAATACTAGAGAATATCTGTATGAGCGAGTGACATTATCCTTTGCGACCAACCCAAACCTTCTTCATTCTTCATTACAGACTTAGGGAGGTGAGAAATAAACCACCTCGACAGCAATGGCATGCATCACATAATAACCCCTCTTCTCTTCATGGTACGAGTATGGAGATCATGCAAGATATCTCCGAGCAAGGTAGGTACAGGGTTGCGAGAAAGAAAGATCTTGATAGCATTCACATCTACGAATAAGTCTGGATTAGGGAATAGTACTAACCCATATATTAGAAGGGCCAAGACCTCCTTAAAAGCCTGAAAATCCATATCATCCCAAAACAGCTGGGCCTTTTCTATCAGGAACTTGGCTAGAAAACCCTTGACTCCGCTTCTTGTTTCCCAATTGAATACCACGTTGGCCCGTTTCAGATGCAAGGCCGAGGCAATGACTTCTGGCTTAGGAACTTCTTCCAGACCTGTGAAAGGCAACTGTTCAAGAATGGGTATATCCAATAACTGAGAGAACTCTTCCATGGTAGGCACCAACTGATAGTCTGGAAAGGTGAAGCAGTGGTGCTTAGGATCAAAGAACTGAAAGAGTACACTCATCATCTTTTTATCAAAGTTTTAAGTAACCAGGTTGAGAAGTCGACCATGTCTCTTAGTGAACGCAGAAGTTTCAGGGACCTTTGATACTAGCTCCTTGAGTTGGGAAGGTATTTTCACAAAGCTGATTCGGATAGTGTTTCTACGAGCGGAATCCATGATCTGCAAAATAGAACAAAGATAAATTCCTTTGGTCCTTGAAATGGTTAATTTAATAAGAATGGATGCTATGTTATGATGCATGGTGTCATGTTCAAACAGAATAAATCACATAGAAGCAAAACACACAATAGGCCTTAGGTTCAAAGGCTTGCATGAGGTTAAAGGTAAGCACCCTCTTCAAGTTTAGTTGGTTTCAAACCATTCTTAGAAAAGTAACCGGGTTCTAAAGATTCTCAATATCACTGATCATCCTTTATTGGTCATCGTTTCAGCTCAAGCAATCTTTTCTTGCGGTCGAAATATCCCGAAAGTATGATCTCAATGAGTGTAGCATCGAGTATCAACCAATCCTCAGCTTTATACTGAGGCCTGTTATCTCACTACTTTCTAATGGCCAAGTTTTTTCAACTAAGGTTCTAAGGTTCGTTAGTGCTTCACGACACCATGCGGCGGCCCCGTATTCTCCTCGTTTCCACACGAAGGATACCAGTACCAACAAAAGTGTCACACCAACACAGCCATCGCTTAAACCATATCGGTCTACGTCGTACAGTCTCCACGATCTATTGTTGTGTACCTAGAAAGTGTCCCCAGATCCGGGTGTAGGATCTTTAATAATACCCAAACAAAACCCTTGAATATAAAGCAAGCAAGGCAAAACAAGAAAGCAATTTTAAAATGACCTAGATCCTAAGGTGTAACCCACTTATTTTAATTTTTCCCAGCAGAGTTGCCAGTTCTGTGATACGGTGGAAGAACCGACTGTTATACTGGTTTGCATTTTGTATTCGCAAATGTCGCAGTAAGCAAGATTCGCCAACGACTTTTATTTCATCCAACTAAGGAAACGGAAAAAGAACAGAAAAAACCTTTTTTGAGATGTTTCTGAGTACGGGGGGTAGATTATAGAAAGGGAAGGTGTTAGCACCCTTTCTATCTGTGGTTTTTCACGGGCTCTTAGGTACTTGCTCATTTTTTAAATTGCTTGTGTGTGCTTGTTTTGAAAAGGTTTTACTTCGTGATGACTCTTGTATCAGTCCTCAAGAGTGTGACGAAGTTGTTTTGAAAATTGTTTTAGAAAAAGTGTTTGTGTGAGAAATTTCGTTTGAGCAAGTACCTAGGAACTAATCTACCTACTCTAAAAAGGTCTGTTCATTTTCCTTTAGACAGCGCTATCCTATTATTAAGGAATAGGTAGCACTGTCGTTATAGATTTAAGGGACATTCGAAAGGGATGTTATGGTCATTGAAGGCAACATGTAAAGAGACCTTAGCATTTCCAAGGGACTATCGTCATAAGATCAATTCGTAGGCAAATTGAGGGACAAGTAGGGACTATGATCTTTATGACGATTTTGAATTGCGGGTCATTGCTAAGGTACCCCTATGTTCGAGGGACATGACCATTATTTCTGAGGCTACCGAATAGAGTGCACCCTAGGAGTGAACATGTGCAAGTGTATTTTTCAGTTTAATTATCTTTGCACAATTAGGGTTTTCTACCGTTTTAATTTCAATTATCTTTTGCGTGCAAGCCTATTTTCATACATCTAACAGTTAAATAGTTGCGGAAATTAAAATCCTAACTACTACATGGCTTTGAGCAGATACATAATCATTTTAACTAAAAATAAAATGCGAAATTGAAATCCTATTTAAATCTATTACAAATTCGAAGCAGTTACAAATAACGAAAAAAGGAAAATTAAAAGCGTGCGACAAATTAGATGCGAGAAATAATTAGACGACCTAAAAATCTAAATTGAGAAAATATTTATGTTATTTTTAAGGAAAAAATTAGGTTAAGTATGAAATTAAATCCTAAGTTTAATTATTTTTTGAATTACAATAAAAGACGTTAAATTACCCTAATTTAATTAAACTAATTAATTAATAAAATATTTTTTATGAAAAAAAGATTTTTGATGTTTTTTTTGGTGATTTTTGATTAAATGAAAAAAAAATGATTTTTGGTGTTATTAAAAAAGGATATAATTAATAAATAAAAGAAAAGGAATTAAAACTAAACAAAAGTAAGAAATTAGGCCTGTCTAAGCACCCAGGGGGTGAGTTTTGGAATTTTGTCCAGACCCACTGTACTGAACCCAAACATGCGCCAGATCCAGTGTGTTTGTCTTCTGATGGTCTATCATGGATGTTAAAAGTTGGGGCGTGGGATCTGTATGGTAATGAATCCAAGGGGCGAGATCCAAGGGCGTGTGGTGGTCCTCAGCACATGACATGCACTGGATCTAGGATTTTAGTTTCAGAAAATGCAAAAGGTTTGGACCTGGGATCGAACCTAGGTCCCCCTTCTCACATGCCTTATTCCCTTGACATCTGCGCTAGTGTGTTAGTCATGTACATAATCAAACAAAATAAATATAATACAAACTGAGCATTTAGCCTAAGAAAAACGCGCGAATTTCAAATCGTCCACTCATGCACTGACACGTCTTCATCCTCTTCCCCAAGGACTGTTGTCTTAGAGGGAACTTTTACCTATGGCCAAACTCGTCACTATAGGCTATAGTGACGGTTTTTAAGCGTGGCTACAAACCTGCAAACATCAAAAATACAACCCAAGCAATATAAATCCCATCCAACGCCATGGATTGATTGGAAACCAGTCCCCGCACATGAAGAGATCCTTAATTTGGCCTAATTTTTCTTCTAACTAGGGTTCCCCAACTTGGAGCTCCGGAACCCTAGCCATGGAAAATGCATATTCCTGCACTTAAACATCAATCAAATCCATCCAATACATTTCAAATACGATAATAAGCACAACCATACAATTAAAACATGTTTATGATGCAAGAATCATGATAATCGATTTTGGAAAGAAAGACAAACCGTGATGATCGTACAACACGTTTCTGGACTTGTGGAGACTTGGTGATGATTGAAATCGCTTCAGAGGATGCCCAGGAACACGATTTGACCTTCAGCACATCTTGGATTGGCCTGTATAAGAAGATAGGTCTCTCACTTTTGAACAAAAAATTTGAATTTTGTTTATTGCTTTGGAGGCAGGTTGCGCACGAATTCTCCTCCTCTAGGGTTAGAATGATCTTGTATATATGTGAGAATCAAATTAGATCCATAAAATTGGAATGAATCCAAAGAATAATGAATTTCAATTCTTGCATCCAATCTTTCCAAATGTATAGATTTCTTCTCTTTTCAACCTTGCACGATTTGATTTTGTTTTGGCAGCATAAATGGATTGTATCTCATTCAAAATAAAATCAAAAACAAATCTTCCATATTTTATATCATTTATTTGATTTAATTAGATTTTTAAATGATTAAAATCAAAATAAATTAAATAAATAAAGTAAATAAAATATGAGAGAGTGTTTGGGTCTTGGACTTTGCTAGAAGTGAGGTGCAAGCATAAAAAGTTAGGCCCATTTGCCAAAAAATGCAAATTTGGGCATATTTGACTTTTGGCAATTTTCCAAAAATGGTCAACTTTGACAATGCATAACTCTTCCAATATTAATCCTAGAGAGGTGTTCTTGGAATTTTTAGAAATATTAGGATGTCCCCTAAGCAACCTCTTTGGTTTCATCTCAATTGGATCTTCCATGTTCATGTAAGAACCTTTGACCCAAAAGGTGTTTTTGTTGACTTTTCAAAAGGAGCTATAATGTAGAAATTCATATATTTTTATGGGTGAATTTCTTGAACTTGAGGGATGAAGATGAGTTGTAGGAAATTGTTTTCCCTTTAAAATGATCCTTGGATGAGAAATTTATGATAAAATATGAGAAAGTTATGCTTGGTCAAAGTTTGGTTAACTTTTCCTGAGAAACCCTAATTTAGCAACTTTTGAGTTTTGATGAGTTAGGAGCATTTCTTGAGGAATCATGATAAACCCTTGATCAAATTATGAATATCACTTCAAAATGTTGATTTTGACCAAAAATATTGAAGTTTGACTGTATGTGGGCCACAGTTGACTTTTGACCTAATACAGACGATTCTAAAGCATCTGAGCAAACTTCTTGTGCAAGGCTTGAAATTTGACATGGAGGGTCTTAAGAACATATTAGGACCATGGAGAGCATATGAGGTATTTGGAGTTCACCCATCTTGATGAAAATGTAAACCCTAATTGGAGGTTCATTGCTTTAGGAGGGAGTTTGTCTGGTCAACTCTTGGACATCCTTGAGCAAGTTGAGTATCTCAATGAACATATATTGAGTAAAGTGAGAGGGGAAATTTTAGGGTACAACAGTTGCCCCTGTTCAATCTTCTTAAACCCGAGGATGTAGATTGGTCGGTCTGCCTTTTGTGATCTGAAGGTAGAAGAGGATTGAACAACGAGGCAACTATCTATATGACTAGGCGGTATAAATTCCCGAAACAAGACGGGTTTACCAACAAAAAACGGGTCGCACATTAATTCCCGAAACATGACGGGGAAACTATCTATATGACCAGACGGTATAAACTCCCAAAATGGGACATATTTACCAACAAGAAAGCAGGTCAAAGATTAATTCCTGAAATAGGACGGGGCAACTATCTGTATGACCAGGCGGTATGAATTCCCAAAACAGGATGGGTTTACCAACAAAAAACACATTGTAGATCAGTTCCTGACACAGGATGGGGCGACTATCTGCATGACCAAATTATTTCCTTCATAGATTTAATTTTGACAAGCATTCCCCCTCATAGACCGAATTCTAACGAGCATTCTCCTTCAGGGCCTCCAGTCTGAAAAAAGCCTTCCCCCCAGAGACTAAATTCTAGCAAGCATTTTCCTTCTGAAAAACATTCTTCAGATACAGTCAGGTGTAGACTCATTCAGATACTCCTATCAGCAACTACTTTGGATGGAATCTATAAGCCCATCTCTAGCATCTTTAAGCCCATCTCTCCGAATGGCATCTTTAAGTCCATTCGAGTAATAATAACTGTGTGCCGGCAAGTGCAAATTTCTGGGCACTTCAGTGTTCAATCCTCTTCCACCTTCAGATCACAAATGGCGGAAATGCCAATCTAACTCTTCAGGTTTAAGAAGATTTAACAGGGGCAGATATTGTACCCCAAAATTTCCCCTCCCATTTTTGAAGACAGTTAATTCAAGACACCTTCTCATGCTCATGAAGGTCTCCAGTACTCAAGGTTACTCAATGGTTAACCAATCAAACCTCCTCCTAAGCAAATGAAATATAACCAGGGTTATGTGTTTTTCATAGAAAATTGAGCCTCTAATGCCTCAAGTGAGTTTCATGGTTCCTCATATGCTTCAAGGTACCCTCATGACAAGTTTCAAGCCTTGCATCACAAGTTTGCTCAATCAATTCCTCAGATGATTAAAAATCAATTGTATTGAACAAAAAGTTAATTATGGTCAACGTGCAGTCAAACTTCAATACTTTTGGTCAACATCAATATTTTGAAGTCATATTCATCATTTTATCAAGGGTTGATCATTATTCATCAAGAAAACTCTCAATTCATCAAAAGTCAAAAGTTACCAAATTAGGGTTTTCTTAAGGAAAAGTTAACTGAACTTTGACCAAGCATAACTTTCACATGCCTCATCATACTTTTCTCAACCAAAGCTCATTTTGAAGGAAATTCAATTCTCGACAACTTCGTGTCTCTAATCTCAAGTACAAAAAATGCATCATTTGAGAGATATGGGCCAAAACATTAT
The DNA here is from genome assembly GCA_948472305.1 of Vicia faba. Classification (NCBI taxonomy): domain Eukaryota; kingdom Viridiplantae; phylum Streptophyta; class Magnoliopsida; order Fabales; family Fabaceae; genus Vicia; species Vicia faba. The sequence continues at coordinate 1,571,266,496 of OX451737.1, read as the reverse complement.
AGGTCATTTCAAGTCAACAAAAAGACACTTTTTGTCAAGGAAACTTATATAAAGATAAAGTCTTAAAATGAAACAATGATCAACATAGATATTATAGGGCATCTTTAGATTTACAAAAAGTCTAGGATCACCTTCATAGGATAAAAATTGAGGGAGTTATGTTTGATGCAAGTTGAGCAATTTTTGAGAAATACATAAAACTTACATTGACCAATTTTGAAATTATGGACTAATGGACCTTATTTTTTAAGTTCAAACATGTTCATGACATGATAAGAGACCCATAAGTCCACTCATGCCTTATCTTTTATTTTTTATTTCATTTATTTTGTTTTTTATTCACTTAAATACAAAATAAATAAAATTAAATAGTAAATGATGGATCAAGACATATGGGCTTGGTTCTTGGATCGAATTTAAGGCCCAAAGACTCTTGGACAACCATTCAAACGTGGGGGACAAGTTTTGAGACATGATCTTCTCAAAATGGAATGTTTGAAAATATGTTTTTTTTTGTGTTTTGGCAAGATATTGAATACTTGGTCTTTTCCTCTTTTGTCTTGATCTAGTTTTCTTCCTCTATATAAACACACCACATTTAGACACAAGGGAGGGGAAAATTGGCAAGAGAGTAGAGTTTCAAAGAACAAAAATATTCATATTTTCTTCATAATCGGTCCTCAAATTCTAAGCAACTTCAAAGCGATCCAAGGTCTACAGTCACTTCCTGAAGGTCTGAGAAACACTTTCAGACTCATACCCAATCAATTTACCACCTGAAACGAGCCCAACCCCTTGCTCTGATTGGTAAAATTTTGATTTTTTTTAAATATTTCATTTTATGTGTGTTTCATAGCTACTAATCATTCAGATCTTCATATGTGAATATTTAGAACAGGTTGAGGTGATCACATGTGAAGATGAACGCCCCAGCGCCTGAAACCCTTTTTTCTGGCTTACCCATTTTACAATTTTCTTCCTATTTTTCCTTTTTATTTTGTTTAATTAATTTCTCTTTTCTTTTAATTAATTTTTTATTAAAAATAAAATCATAAAAATAAAATAAAATCATATTTAGACTTTTAATAAGTTAATTTAATTTTTGACAATATTTTCTTAATTAATTAATTTGACATAAGTTTTTTATATAATTAATTAAATCTTTAATTTAGGTTTAATGACTATTTATTTTATCATTCAAATCAAACAAAAATGCACAAAAAAAAATTCTAATCTTTTAGATGTTAAGACTTTAAAAATAATTTTGCAAACATTTATATTTACTTTTGCCATTTATTTTCTTAGAAACAATTGTATAGGTCGCATGAGTTTTTTTTATAATAGCTTAGTGTTTAAATTCCCGCAAAGTTGTAATATTGTAATTCTCTCGAAGCCATATAATAGTTGTAGGTCTTTACTTTCTCGCATTTTATTTTCTCGCACTTATGCTTTGTATGCCTTGTATGTATATATAACTGTTAGTTAATAGGATTGTATGGCAAGATAATAATCGAACGCTAGAAAACCCTAATGCAAGATAAAATAACCGAATCAACACACTTGCACATTTGCACCTCTAGGATAACCTCCCTTTATTGCCTTCGAAAAAATAAAGGTCATGTCCCTCGAACATAGGGATGCTTTACCAAAGACCCTCGAATAAAAGATCATAGTCCCTCGATGAACCTTCGATGTTGCTTTCAGAAAATGATCTAGTTCTTTATGAAACTGCTAAAGCATCATTACAAGTTACCTTCAATGTCTGTACGATGACCCTTTGCTTGTCCTCACATCCAACGATAAGGCTTCCTACTAACTAATGGTACGGATAGCACTATCTAAAGGATGAGGAAAAGTACAAAAACGACCTTGAGTGGGTAGATACTTTTAATCGCTTGCTCACAAAAAACATAAACACTTCTCACATCACACTTTTCAAAAATATTTTCAAACAAAACACTTTATACGCATTCTTGAGGACCGATACAAGAATCATTACAAAGTTTCGCCTTACATTGGCACTTTCAAAATATTTTTCAAACATAAACACACACAAAAAGCAAATTTTCAAAGCGAGCTAAGTGATTAAGAGCCCACGGATAACAATGTATGAAAAGGGTGCTAACACCTTCTCTTTTCATAACCTACCCCAGAACTCAAAATCTTAAAAGGTCTTTCCTGTTATTTTCACCCTTTCTTTGTTGGATAAAAGAAAAGTTGGTAGGGACTCTTGCTAATCACAACATATACGATAAAACACGAAACAAGTCAGTTCTCCCACCGTATTATAATGCTCTCTTTCAACTCTAAGTTCTTCCACGTATCTGCCATCGCCTTTGCTCTATTTTCCACCAGCTCAGTAATTGTACCATCAAAGTTGTCAATCAAAAGATTGTCAAAAACATTAACCTCCGAAACATAGCCATCTATCTATCTTTAAATCAAGCCAACCAAAAACTTATTTATTCCACCACCTCAACCTGTTCTTTAAATATTTAGTTTCTATGAAAGTTTGAAATCTCCTCTTCCCTCAACTAAAATGATCTTCCATTCCTCTTCTGAAAACGCGTAAAAGTCCTTGTGATCCATGCAAGAGTGTTGAATAAAAAAGGTTTAAGTCCTCAATCAAGGCCACTTCCTTTTACCCATATGGTACAGTTATCCGATATGTCTCTTTTCCCGACCCATTGTTCAGTTATCTTTCAACCGATCACCATTTTCTCAAAGAGGAGAAACTTGTCTATTCTACTCATAGCCAGACCATTTCCACTCTACCACGTAAATTTTTATTCAAAAGAGGGCACGTCGATTAAATCCATCTCTTCTATAAAGCTATTAAAATCCTCTACCTCTCTGTTTCTAATATTCCAATCCACCCCTAACCTCTCATCTCTGTTAGTGACAGAGTAAAAATCACCGCCCAAACACCCAACCTCCGACCTCCCCGAATTCCTCCTATTAACCAAACTACTCCAAAGGGTCCTTCTTCTCAGATAATTACAATGAGCATAAATGTTAACAAAATTATAAATTACTCCCTTCCAAACGACATTGATTTCAACAAATCCCTCACCCCTAATTCTGAAATTTAGATCTAACAGACCTTTCCTCCAAAGAATAACCATCCCCCTGAGGCACATGTCTCCCTTGCAAAATTCTACTCAAAATCATTATGTCCCCAGAAATTCGCCGCTAACTTACTATCAAAAGCACTCAATTTAACTTCTTGTAAGAAACATAAATCAACTTTACCAGATTGGATGATGAATCTGATTCTCTTCTTCTTAGTTGCACTCCCACCTCCTCTGATATTAAGGGATACCCGACTCATAGGACCTTTGATTTTGATTTCCCCCAATTTGATTTTCTCTCTTTGTCCCCTAGCTCCATATCCTGAATAATCTTCACATACTGCTCATTTTGCTCTTTACTCACCAGACCTAACTCCTTCCAAAAGATAGGACCTTTACTGTGGGGTCCTTTGAAAGCTTCTTGTGGACTTCCTTTCTCTAACACGTCAATGCATAAGTCATTCTTCTATTTCTCCATACACGATTCTCCACAGCTGATATCACCTTTCAACATCCCCTCATCATACTTATTTGATAGACTATAGCTCAAAAGAATATTATCTTAAACAACTTTTGAAGGCGCAAAAGTAGAAGATTGTCCCTTCTGTGAAACTAGTTCACTAGCATCGAAAACCACCATTGCTTTAGCCGGATTGACTTCCTGGCTTGTCCCATCCAATTCGCTTCTAACACCTCCTCCAATCTTTGTGTCCCTGAAAGTTATTTCAATCTTCTCTTCTTCCTCCCAACTCTCAGAGCTATTTTCCAAATCAAAAACATCTGATGTCAGAACTTGGTTTTTCCGATAATTGTTATCGCAGAGGACACCCGCGGGTCCCTGTGCTTCTTCCATGATCTTAATCCTGAAGACTTCATCATTAAGGTGAATATTATAAACATCATTGATAGCTGATTTACATCTCGTTCTAATCATCAAACACGCTACATCCATCCTTCCTTGCTTACTCATATTTTCGTCTCAACAGATAAGAACTCCCAACGTTTTTGAGAGAAACTCGAAAAACCTGATATTCCATGCTTGGCAAGGGATACCATAGCATCTAAGCCACGTTACCATTTCATGATCAACATCAGAAAATATCAACTTCCTTAAACCATTGCATTAACCAATCTGAACCCTCCTCCGTCAATGCTTTTAATTCTCTTTCTTCAATGTCTTCAAGCAAACAGATGTTAGGTACCTTGCACGAAAAACATAAATATTCAGAACTTCAATACATCTCCACAGAGAATATCACTCCAAAATCCATAGTTGATGTCCTTCACTACCTCACAACATCCCGTTAGCGGTGTCGGTACCTTGTTCTCCTGAATCCCCAGCAAAATCAATACACTTCGTCATTTCCATACCTTCAATCGTTGGGCTAAAACCAATCTTTCTTTTAGAATTGTATATCATCCGTAGGCTTAATTTCCCTAGCAAATCGCTCGTAGGTCTCACTCTTTTAGGATTGTAGTTCGTTTGGCATTTTTGGTAAGTGGGAAGTGCACTTTCAATTGAAGTACCTTATTTCCTAAACCTTATGTTGTCATTGAAAGCTTAATTTATTGTTTAATTGTTCGATTTAGGTAGTTATTCACTATTCTTTATGTAATTCCAAATTTTGGTAATAGGAATGAATAATATAGCATGGGCCAAGAATGGATGTTTGAAAATAAAATAACAATTTTCTATGTTTAAGTTATTTTGACTGGTTTAGTTTGTGTATAGAACCTATTTAACAAAGATATTTTTATCCCTACACTTAAATTTATATTCATGTAAAGCATGTAAAAAAACCTATAATGTTCTTGTTGAACAACAATAATAATAATAATAATAATAAGGAAAACAATACCAAAAAAACCTCTCAAAGACAAAATAACTGCATTCATGGTGTGATACGGTGGCAGAACCGACTGTTATATACTGGTTTTATGTTTGTGTTTGCAAATGTTGCGGTAAGTAAGAGTCGCCACCAACTTTTCTTTTATCCAACAAAGGAAAGGGTGAAAAGAACAGAAAAATAACTTTTCGAGAATTTTTCTGAGTAAGGGGGTAGATTATGGAAAGGGGAGGTGTTAGCACCCTTTCCATCCGTAGTTATCTACAGGCTCTTAGAGGTTTTGTTATTTTTAAAATTGCTTGTACTTTTTGCTTTTGAAAAGTATTTGAAAATGCCTTAGTGCAGCGATTCCCTTTGCGTTAACTCTTATATCAATCCTTAAGAGTGTTGACAAAGCGAATGTTTTTGAAAGTTGTTTTGAAAGGTGTATTTGTGTAAGTGCAAAAACTGCTTTTGAGCAAACTTCTAACAGCTATCTACTTTTATACTCGAAAAGGGTCGTTCTTTTCCTCTTATCCTTTAGACAGTGACATCCTACTATTAGTGAGTAGGCAGCCCTATCGTTGGATGTTTTGAGGGACAATCGAAGGGACGATACAATCATCAAGGCAACTTGGCAAGAAATTTTAGTAATTGTCCTAAAGTCTTAAGATCATATTTAACTGAGGCAACGTCGAAAGGGTCATCGAGGGACTTGTGATCTTTCAAACTAAAGGACAACCACTAAAGATTCTCACATTTCGAGAATTGTGACCGTTTTCTGAAGGCAACCAAAGTGGGATTCCCTAGAGGTACTTGTGTGCAATTGTGTTCAATTCAGTTATTTATCTTTTGCTTTTAAGGTTTGCTAACATTGTTTTTCAGTCTTTCCATACACGCCTAGTTACTAACAGTTTATATTTTATAGGAAAATAAAGTGTGGAAAGCCTAAATCTAGACTATTACATGGCTTTCGAGAAGGGGGTATTTACAATAAACAATTGGGGAAAATAAAGAAAGCAATGAAAATTCCTATTTAAAACTATTACATCCCAAATAACAGTTACATGAATCTATAAAAAAATGCGAAAAATGAATAATGCCCGAAAGAATGAAAATACGTTCTAAAACCTAGTGAGAAAAAATCTTTTTTGTGTTGTTTTTAATTTAAGAAAATAACTAAATTAATTATTCTAAAGTCTATTTAGAAAATTAACTTAAGAAAAATAAACTAAACTCTTTTTGTAGTTTTTTATATTTATGAAAAGATATATTAAATCTAAATTTAGTCCTAAATTCTAGTTTTTTTTAAATTAAGAAAATAGTTAAAATTCAATTAATTAATTAATTAAGAAATTAATTATTTAGTTAAAAATGTCTAAACCTAATTTTTTGTGAGTTTTATATTCTTGAAAAGAAATATTAAAATTAAATTAAGTCCTAAATTCTAGCTTATTTTAAAATTGAGAAAGAGTTAAAGTTTAAATTAAATTATTTACAAAATTAGTTTAATTAAAAATAAAAATATATATATTAACCTAATATTTTTATGAACTTTTTTTCTAATTTTTATGATTAATTAAATAAATGATAGAAAAATAATTTTAAAAAAAAAGAAATTAGAACAATAAAAAAAAGCTATTGGGCCTAAGTATGCAAAAGAAAATAACGGGGTGTTATTGTTGAAACTGCCAGGCCCAAGATGAATATTATGCCCAAACTACGCTAGATCAGGTAAGGTGCAACCCTGAGGGTGCATGGTGGATCTCCATTCAAGGCTTTTAGATTCCAACTTGATTGTGATCTGATGGTTACGTCTGATGGTGTGTGATACACTTCTGGCCATGTAGAATACTGGATCATGTACGAAATATTATAAAAATGGAAAATGTTGGACCTGGGATTCGAACCCAGGTCCTCTCCCTTCACACAAGCGCGCTTTGCCAACTGAGCCAACTGTTCATTCGTTAATCCATATAACATAACAATATTATATATAAAAAACAGATCAAAAGTATTCAAAAAAATTAAACACACGTTGGATTTGAATAAGCTAATGGAGGGCTGCCAACACATTGTTTTCTTCCTCTTTCTGTCGTCTTAGACATAAGACCTATAGTGACAGTTTTGGTATGTCACTATAGCACCTGCAACCTATAAAATTCACAATACGCAACGAAAATGAATTTTGAGGCCATGGGTCGATTGTGTTCAATCTTATGAACACGATAGTGTCCCTAGTTTGAGCTAACTCTGGTTGTTCTTAGAATCCCCAATTCTAAGGATCAAACCCTAGAAATGGTAATACGTGATTCCGGCACCCAAACTGCAATCAAACTAAACCAAAAGCTTGCAAATAATCACACGGTTAAATATGCATGGTCAAAACACATTGATATTACGTGAATTGTACAAAACAAAATTAGAAAATGAAGTAAACCGTGAGAGCTGGTGGACGCGTTAGGTGATGCTTCTAGGCTTGATAATGGTTACAAATACTTCAAAGGATCTCCATGAGTGGATTAGAATCCTTGGTTTGGACTAAAGAAGGTTGGAACTGAAATTCGAATTTTGACAAGTTTGGTGTTTTTTTCAAAATCTTCAGAGGTTCTCCAGGCTATGTATCATGTGCTGATGCTTGCTAGGTGCATGTTTATATAGAGAGGAATGAGGAGACACAAAAACAAGGATTAAACTGCCATAAACAAGATGTTTGAATGCCATGAATATCCATTCGTAACCTTGGCCAAAGTTATGGGGTCTTGTCCATTTTTCAAATTTGCATGAATATGGACATGTTGGCCTTGCTGTACACGAAAATTGGGGCCTCCTCATGCATTAAGCCAAGCCCAAATAGCAATGGCCCAATAAATTTGCACAAGTTTTGATTTATTTGATTTTAATTAAATAAAAATTAATATAAAATCCAAATAAAATCAAGACTATGCAAAAAATGGTTTTAGGGGTCCTCTCTGAACTTAGGAAGATGTTTGAAGTCCAAGAAAATGAGCCAGTGCCTTAAAAGTTCAAATTTGCTCAATGCACATTTCTTAATATTTCCCAAATTTTCCCAACTTGGGAAAGCCATAACTTTCTCATTATCTCAATATGATGATCTTTGAATTTTTGGAAATCCCAAGATGTCTATTTCAATCCCTCTTTTGATTAATTTTGCATTTGAATAATTTATCTTGATGTAAAAGGTCTTGGCAAAAAGTGGCTTTTGTTGACTTTCTAAAAATGACCTGTAATGTATGAACTTGTATCTTTCAAATTTTGCATTTATTATACTTGAGGGGTGAAGAGAAGTTGTATGGAATTGGATTCTCCTCAAAATGAGATTTGGATGGGGGGAAATGGATGAAGTATGTGAAAGTTATGCCTGGTCAAAGTTTGGTTGACTTCTCCTATAGAAACCCTAATTAGCAATTTTTGACTTTTAATGAATTAGGAGCATTTCTTGAGGAATCATGATCAACTCTTGATCAAATGATTTATATCAATTCAAAATGTTGATGTTGACCAAAAATATTGAAGTTTGACGGTATATAGGCCACAGTTGACTTTTGACCTAGCATAGTTGATTTTCAAGCATTTGTGCAATTGACTGAGCAAACTTGTTGTGCAAGGCATGAAACTTGGCACGGACAATCTTGAAGGCATATTAGGACCATAGAAAACACTTGAGACCTTTGGAGCTCACACATATTGATGAAAATTGAAACCCTAGTTAGAGGTTCATTGCCTTAGGAGGAGAATTAGTCTGGTCAATTCTTAGTCATCCTTGGGCAAGTTGGGGACCTCAATGGGCATGCCTTGAGAAAAAATGAGAGGGAAAATTTTGGAGTACAACACATGGATTTCGTATTTTTACGTGAATGTTGTATAATTTCATTGATGGTTTTGTATTTTTGCATGAATGTGGTATAATGTGCAGAATTTTTTTTTCAATTGGTGTTGGCCACTCAATTTTCTATCGCATTTTGTGTATTTCATTCTAGACTTTTTGTTGTTTTGAGAGGTTTTAAATATTAAAACATACAGAGAAAAAATTGTATGATTTTCAATGGTAAAAATATAAAAAGGTATTTACTTAATTATTAAAATTTTGTAGGAGTTTCAAATTTACCTTTAAAGTTTGTTTAGGAGTTTAGAGAGAAGGGAAATGAAATTTTTGAAAAATGATTTTTAAAAATATAATTTTTTTAACATTTTTTGAAATAAAAATTTTGTATAGAAAATAAACAAATTCTTGTTATTAACATCAATTTATTTTTAATTTTTAAAATAATATAATAATATAAATTATATTTTAATAGTTTGTTTATGTTGGTGCACAAGGTTGAAGATGAAGATGAAGATGGAAGAATAGAGAGAAGAGAGGAAACATAACAAACTTTTAATGGTGCAAAAACTCAGTTATGATTTTATCGTAACAAATTTGTTTAAATACACAAAGATTAAACTACCACGTAAGCAAAACTAATTATGCTAAGTTATGGTTATAAAGCTTCTGAATAATATAGGTTCCTGAATATGAAATACTTCTAACACCATACCTTAATTCATATTCATCTAACTAAAATCTACAACACCAATTTCATCTCTCAAATGGATAAAGTTTTGAGTCTTGACAATTTTATTCAGCACATCTACAAGTTGCTTTTGAGTGTTACAGTGCACAACTTCTAGCACTCTACTCAAAACTTGATTCTTCAGAAAAAGATATTTTGTGTCTATGTGCTTGCTCTTTCCATGGAACATTGAATTCTTGGCAAGACTTATAGCTTATTTGTTGTCAATCATCAACCTCACAGGCTTGCTCACCTTAATCTTCAGATCATGCAATAAATTTATAAGCCAGACAACTTGACACATAGACAAAACACATGCAATATAATCAATTTAACAAGTTGACAAGAAAACCACATGTTGTTTCTTGGAGAACCAAGAAATGAGACTTTCCAGAAACTTGAAGAAATATTCAGAAGTACTTCTTTTGTCAACTTTGCCTCCAAACAAATCAGAGTCTGAATAGCATATATGTTGGACTTGAGACTTCACACACAAGGGGGAGGGGGGTTGTGTGGTTTGAAAAAACATGGTTTTGAAAAAAAAATCGAGATTAAATCAGAGTTTGAAAATATTTTTCTATGTCTAGACAACCGAAAATTAATATTTAAATAAAATGTGGAATATTTAAAGAGTTTAAGAGGAAGAAGAAGAACACTGAGAGTTATAGAGGTTCGGTCAAAAATATAATACATACTCCTCTCTCTAAGAACTGGTCTTGAGAGTTTCATTTATATACTTGACAGCTTTTAGTAGGTGAAGTTCATGAACCCCCTAATACAAATAAAAGGTATTTTTCCTATAACCAAAATATTACAAGACGAGAGATGTGATCATTTGTGTCTTCTTTATTGAAATTGATGAGACTGAAGTGGTCAAGCTTCCTCCCAAACAATAGATTTGAAGTGATTAATATTTTCTCCATGAAATAACTGAGGTCAATTTAGTTTAACAAGATAACCAATAACCTCTTGAGATTTTAATAGGCTGGTCTACTAACATATGGTTTTAACCGGGCTATGGTAAGTTCATCAATATTGATAATATTTATCCTTCAAATAAACAAGGCTTACTAAAAGCCTTAAGGAAATTTCATCAATATTAATAATCTTCCACCTAAATAAACATAAGAATTCATCACACAATCCTTAACCAAATCTTTTAACAGGTTTAGCTTCTAACCATATTATTTCCCTAAATTGAATGTGTTCATCCAAGATGCATAAAGAACATTCTTGAAGAACTTATACAATGTTACCCATCCAGAATTACAAGAACACCTCACTCACAAGATTTATCCTCACAAAAGCATTTGACTATAAGAACTAGTGAGACAAAGTAAAATTGAAAACTTAGAGAGAAAGAGTGTGTCAGTATACAATTATTTTTCTAGGTAAAATGAAATGAGGAGTGAGACCTCTATTCATAGGCTTGAAATTTCCCAAAATAGGAAACTTCATTAAAGAAAAAATGACAGTTGTTAATCGATTGAGCCAATCAATTAATTTATTTAAATATAACGGCTATGATTTCCAAAATAAGTATGAAGTGATATATAGTTGTTGCTAATTTTTTGAGTGCATTCAAATTGCCTTATTCCTCAAGAGAGTGTTATTATGATCAATTAACATTATGTTCTAATCAATTAAATTCAATCAAAAATATTTGTTGGCTTTTTGAATGCTCCCATCTTTTCTCATGCAACTTCTATATATTTCTTCAAAGTTTTTTCTTTTCAAAAACATTTTATAAAGTTTTTAAGTGTGTGTGTGTGTGTGTGTGTGTGTGTGTGTGTGTGTGTGTGTGTGTGTGTTTGCGTGTGCATGCACGCTTATAGCCATCTACATCTATAAAGAAAGAATTTTTTCTTTTATAAAAGTTTCACTCACTTACTAAATTAGGATAAACTTCTCTAAGCCTTTGTCTGATGTATTTATTGTATTAACCTTACTTGAGATGTCTTTTGAGGCTTTTGATATAACATGTTTATTTTCCTTTATCTGAAACATTGTAACTTTGTTGGTGTTTGAAACTTGTTAATCTGTTATCAAACTCATGACTTGCATCTTTAACTGCTTTAAGTACATTGGTTGACTTTCTTTGTGATTGCATCATTATTATGTTGAATGTTATCTTTCTTTTCTGATCCTTTATAGTTGTCATCATGTTGCATCTTTATCATGTCGAATATCTATTATGTTCACTTGTATATTTATCATGCAGGATATTTATCTATTTTGTTCTTCACAGTTGTCATCGTCAAAAGAAAACCCATTACCTGCCAAACAAGGTTCCACAATATCCGCTTTGAGTCAGATTTAACACCATAATGGAAAAACACTTTATACATCAGTATCCTAATGGTTGTTTGGTAATGTGACCACTTTGGCTTATTCATAAATCTACTCACCATTCCAATTGCATAGCAAATGTCAAGTCTAGTGTAACATAGCTATCTCTATGAGCCAACCAACTGTTTAAAAGTTGTATCATCTACATCATCACTATCATCATCAGAATCCAGCTTGTAATTCATCTCAACAAGTGTGATTGCAGACTTGCAATTTGTTAACTCAAATATCTTCTAAAGCTCAAGTTCATACTTCAGATGATACAAAATTCTACCCTTCTCAGAGTATAGACTCTCCACCCCTAGAAAATAAATCATATTTCCCATATCAGTCAACTCAAACTCATTCATCAGCACCTTCTTAAACTTGACTATCACATATGAACATCTCCCTGTTAGTAATATGTCATCAACATAGAGACACGCCATAATCATATTGCTTTCATAGGTATGCTAAACATAAACGTCATACTCCATCTCACATTTTTTGAATCCTTGCAGCTTGAAAAATGAATCAATCTTCATATTCCAAGCTCTCGCATCTTGTTTCAGTCCATACAAGGCTTTATGTAACTTTTACACCATCCATTCCTGATTTGTTTTCAAAAATCCAGGAGATTATGACACATAATCTTCCTCTTGTAAAGGACCATTCAGAAATCCAGATTTCACATCTAAATACATCAATGGCTAATTCATATTAGCAGCTATAACAATCCCCAATTTGATTTTTTTCATGTCTATCTATAGGCGCAAACACCTCAAAGTAATATGATCTAGATTTCTATAGAAATCCTCGAGCTACTAACTTTTCTTTGTGTTTGCCAATTGATCCATCTAGCTTCAGCTTTATCTTGAAAACCCATATGACACTGATGGCTTTCTTCTCCTTTAGAAGCCTAGTCAACTCCCAAGTCTTGTTTTTGTCTCTAGCCTCAAGTTATTCTTTCAAGACCTCCAGTCACACTTTATTATTGAGAGCTTATTCAATACTAAATGGTTCATATTCTACTAACATAGCACACTAAATGAATTATTCTTCATAATCAATCTCAGTATCTTGCAACATGTTAAACTCTGCGAATCTTCTTGGTAGTTGTCTGATTCTTGATGGCCTATGAACTTGCTCAGAATCTTCTTTAGATGCTAGAACAGTATCAGATGTTGGACTACCTTCAGAAGTTGGACCACCTTTAGAAGCATGACCACCTTCAGAGGTTGGATTTCCACCAAAGTCTGGATCATCATCAAAATCTAGATCAGAATCAGATTTACCTTCAGAGCCAGGCTCGTCTTCAGAGTCTTCTTCAGCTTCAGGGTCACTTTCACACTATGACTCAACTTTAGCTTCAGAGTAATCTTCTAACTCTGGCTCATCTTCAGAAGCAGAATTCCCTTCAGATTCAGAAGTATCTTCAGAAGTTACCTCATGTGTTAACACTACAACAGAGTTGGACTAAGACTTGCTCCAATCCCATGCTTCTGATTCTTTCACAATGATGTCTCTGCTGACTTCAAGATTTTTAGTGAATGGACAATATAGCTTATAAGCACCTATAATGTTATACCCAATCAGCAACATTACTTTGCTTCTATCATCCAGCTTCTTTCTAGGAGCACCTGGAACATGTATGTAACAAACTAAACCAAATACCTTGAAAAGACTCACACTTTACTTATCTCTAGTCCACTTCTCAAAAGGAATAGTTTCCTTCATCTTATTTGTCGGATACCTGTTGAGCACATATATTGTAGTGGCAATAGCTTCACCCTACAAGATGTGAAGGAGCTTCTTCTCTTTCAACATGCTTTTTATCGTATCAAACAATGTTTGATTTCTTCTTTCAAAATGACCATTGTGTTGAGGAGTATATGGAGCAGTAACCTCATTCTAAATTACATTCTCCTCACATAACTTCTTGAATCATGTAGAGTTGTACTCACCTCCACCACCAGTTCTAAGAACTTCCAGCTTCAGACCACTCTATTTTTCAGCCTTCACCTTGAACTTTTGAAACTCAGTAAACACTTCATGCTTAAACTTAATGAGTGTTACTGTAATACGATGGGAAAACTGACTGTTATACTAGTTTTTTGTTTGTATTCACAAATGTTGAGGTAAGCAAGATTCGCCACCGATTTTTCTTTTATCCAACAAAGGAAAGAGCGAAAAGAACAGAAAAAAGACCTTTCGAGATTATTTCTGAGTAAAGGGGTAGATTATGGAAATGGAATGTGTTAGCACCCTTTCCATCTGTAGTTATCTACGGGATCTTAGATGCTAGCTCATTTGAAAATACCTTGTGTTTGTGTGTTTGAAAAAAAGTATTTTGAAAAGACGCCTTAGTGCGGTGAACTTTGTAATGTTTCTCGTATTGTTGAGAACGTATACAAAGTGTTTTTGAAAATATTTTTGGAAAGGAGTGTAGGTGTGGAAAATGTTTTGTTTTGAGAAAGCATCTAAGAACTACCTACCTACCTACTCGAAAAGGTTTGTTCTTTTCCTCTTTTCCTTTAGACAATGATATCCTACTATTGGTGAGTAGGTAGCCCCATCGTTGGATGTTTGAGGGACAATCGAGGGTCACTATACAGTCACGAAGGCAACTTGGCAAGATACTTTAGTAACACCCTAATGTTTTAAGATCATGTACCGAGGCAACATCGAAGGGGTCATTTTATGATCTTTGAACCAAAGGGTTTCCACTAGAATCCCTCACGTTCGAGAGTTGTGACTGTTTTATTCTGAAGGAAACCGAAGTGGGAGTACCCTAGAGGTGCACATGTACGGGTGTGTTGAGTTTCAGTTATTTGTCTTTGATGTTTAAGTTTGCTAATGTTTTGTTTTTAGATCTTGTGCCATATACATCCTAGTTACTACACAGTTATATATATATATATATATATATATATATATATATATATATATATATATATATATATATATATATATATATATATATATATATATATATATATATATATATATATATATATATATATATATATATATATATATATATATATATATATATATATATATATATATATATATATATATATATATATATATATATATATATATATATATAAGTGCGGAAAATAAAATGCGAGAAAGTAAAAGCCTACAGTTATTACATCCCATAAGCAGTTACATAATAGAAAAAATGTGAGGAAATGTAAACTACGACTATTACAAAATTACCCATGCGACCTATACATTTGTTTTCTAGAATTTAAATAGCAAAGGAATAATTAAAAAAGAAATTAAAGGACAAAATAAAATAAAAAAACTAAAATTCTAAGCAAGAAAAAATGTTTTTGGTCTTTTTATGAGAAAAAAGAATTTTGTGTTAATAATAATTTGAATTTGATTTATGAAAATAAATTAATTATAAAATCATAATTCTAATTATTTAATTAATTAAAAAAGTGATTAAAGTAATAATTAAAAATAATTTAATTAATAAAAACCTAAGTCTAATATTTTTTGTGATTTTTATTAAAATAAGATTGATTAAAAAAGAAAGTAGTTAATTAAAACACAAAAATGAAATGAAAATGGGCCCGCTGAGAACAAGTAAGTGAAGGTGGTGTGAGGAAGGAGAACAATGGGCCCAAAACGGATGAGTCTAGGAGCTTTGTTCTGATCCAGTGGGGAACGTGCTTTGGGGTGCACCATGGTCATGATTGTTATTTCTGCCTCCATGCTTACATGTAAAACGTTAGAAAATTGCAGAAAATGCATATGAATGAAACAAACATGTTTACATGGATTTAAAGTGTGAAAATCTTGAGAACATGAAACCTACCAACTTACCAACCAGAATCAATGTGAGGGCATTTTCAGTGGTTGAATTGCAAAGGATAATGATCGATTCTGACTCCTGGCCTTCAGGAGGACAATGAAAGGATTGGATCGATTTGAAAACCGTCGGAGATGCGTGATATAATTTTCACAATTTTTTCGAATTTGGAGAATTTGTTTTGGAGAGCTTTGGTGCAAAATTTCGTGGTCCTTTTCTTATGATTTTGTTTTGTATTTATAGAGAGATTGGATGGTGAGTAAACATGGCAAGAATCCACACATAATGGCCCCCTTTCAAAGCAATATCAAACATATTAAAATACTTCCAAAATTGTGAAAAACTTGCCATTCTTGAGATGCAATGAACCTGGTCTTATTCCTTATGCCTTGCACGAATTCTAAGGCCCAATATCAACCCAAATCATTAACCCATGTGTCCATACTTTTTATTTATAATTTTATGCAATTTATTTTTTGTTTATTTGAATAAAAACAAAATAAATATGAATAAAATAGAGAAAAAATGCAAAGCAAGGTGATAGTGAATTTAGGTTTCCTTGAGTAAGTCATAAACATAGTTGAATCCCAAAAAATAGGTCTATGAACTTAAAAATGCATTTTTGCTCAAAGTTGACTTTTTACATTTTCACCAATTTTCCCAAATTGTACTGGTCATAACTTGCTCAATTTTCATCTTTTAGAGATGATCTTAGACTTTTTAGAAAGCTCAAGATATCCCCTACAATCTCTATGTTTATCATTTTTTCATTTGGATAAATTATATTGATTTAACTTGCCTTGACAAAAAATGCCTTTTTGTTGACTTTCAAAAAGACCTATAATATATTGGCTCATATCTTTCTAATGATTCATTTTTTGAACTTGAGGACAGCATAAAAGTTGTACGGAATTGAATTTTCTTCACAATGAGCTTTGGTTGGGGCAAAATGGATGAAGCATGTGAAAATTATGCATGTTCAAAGTTCAGTTTACTTCTCCTAAGGAAACCCTAATTTGACAAATCTTGACTTTTGATGATCTGAGGACTTTCCTTGGTGATTCATGATCAACCCTTGATCAAATGATTAATATCACTTAAAAATGTCAATGTTGACCAAAAATCTTGAAGTTTGACTGTATGTTGACCATAGTTGACTTTTTTATCAATACAGTTATTTTTCAAGCATTTGAGCCATTGACTGAGCAAACTTGTGATGTAGGGATTGAAACTTGACATGAGCCTTGTTGAGTACATATGAGGAACCATGGGAATCAATTGAGGCCTTTGAAACCTAAAATTCATTATGAAAAGTGAAACCCTAGTTGGAAGTCCATTGCTTAGGAGGAGAGTTTGTCTGGTCAATTCTTAGTCAACCTTGAGCATTTGTGGACCTCTATGAGTATGTCTTGAATAAAATGAGAGGGAAAATTTTGGGGTACAACAGCTTCCCCTATTCAATCTTCTTAAACCTGAAGAGTTAGACTTGCATGTCTGCCATTCGTAATCTGAAGGTGGAAGATGATTGAATACTAGAGTGCCCAGAAATTTGCACTCGCTTATGCATGAAGTAACGTTGTTGGTTGATGATATCGAGAATGGGCTTATAGATTCCATTTAGAGAATATGATTGAGAGTTGTCAGAGATGGGCTTATAGATGCCATCCAAAGTAAATGTTGACTCCAAATTGGAAAAAGTATCAGAATAAATCTACCGTTGATTTTTTCTGAGCCAGAAGAGGTCTCTGTATCTTACTTTGTATGAAAAGTATATTAGAATGAGTTTATGTTCGATTGTATATAGCATATGTGTTGGGGAGTGTCAGAATAAATCTATGTCGTGATTGTATCTGGAGATGTATTGAGTATGAGTATCAGAATGAATCTATATCTTGATCATATATGAACTGGAAGATATATTAAATGAGTATCAGAATGACATCCGTATTTGGAGCATATCTAAACTGTATTTGAAAGATGTACTGAATAAGTATCAGAATGACATCCGTATTTGAAGCGTATCTGAACTGTATCTGAAAGATGTACTTAATGAGTATTAGAATGACATCCATATTTGGAGCATATTTGAACTGTATCTGAAAGATGTACTGAATGAGTATCAAAATGGTATCCGTATCTGGAGTGTATCTGAACCGTATCTGAAAGATGTACTGAATGAGCATCAGAACGACATCCATATTTGGAACGTATCTAAACTGTATCTGAAATATGTACTGAATGAGTATCAGAATGACATATGTATTTGGAGCGTATCTGAACTGTATCTGAAAGATGTAATGAATGAGTATCAGAATGGCATCCGTATCTGGAGCGTATATGAACCGTATCTGAAAGATGTACTGAATGAGTATCAGAATGACATCCGTATTTGGAGCGTATCTGAACTATATCTGAAAGATGTACTTAATGAGTATCAAAAAGACATCCGTATTTAGAGCGTATCTGAACTGTATCTAAAAGATGTATTGAATGAGTATCAGAATGGAATTCGTATCTGAACCGTATCTGAAAGATGTACTGAATGAGTATCAGAATGACATATGTATTTGGAGCGTATCTGAATTGTATCTGGAAGATGATAAACTGTTGACAATCTCTATCTGTTCGGGAACTAACCTGAAAAGACAAAGTTAGTTTTATGCAATGGCATGATATAGGTATTGTATTGCGTAACTATGCTCTCAAAATAAACGAGATTGTGCTATATGCGTTTTGTATGCATATGCTATGTCGTTTGTAAATGATGTATTAATGTGAAATGTTATTGAGGTGCATTTGTAAACTCGAGCATCTTTGTCTGGGGAAAATAAATCCCTGACTGTTGTTGGGGATAAAGAGTATGTGTATATTCGATCTTCTAAGAATTGTTTCCACTGGGGATCCCTGCTTTCTTGTTCGAGGAAACTCCACTGGGGAACGTTGATTTTTTCTCTTTACTTGAGGAAACACTGTTGGGTCGTGTTAATTCTATCTTGGGGAGAAGAGTTTAAGAACATTGGATTTTCATTGTTCTACTGGGGAGTTTATACCTTGACTGGGAATAGAAAAGATAGATAACCTTCCGGCTCGCCTGGGGAGGATAAAGTTGACTGACATCTGATCTGGTTTCCAGGTTCCATAGCAACTCTCTGGGGATAGTGATGACTTCACTGGAGAGAGGGATTTTCCTGTGATTTATGGTAGAAGCACACTCAAGCTGGGGAGTGTCAAAATAAATTTATGCCTTGATTATATCTGAAGATGTATTTAATGGGTATCGGAATAATATCCATATCTAGACTGTATCTGAACCATATCTGAAAGATGTAATGAATAAGTATCTGAATGACATCCATATCTGGATCGTATCTGAACTGTATATAGAAATGGACCTGGAATGAGTGTTAGAATGAATTTGTATCTTGATTGTATTTGCACTGTGTTTAAAAGAGAGCCTGGAATGAGTGTCAAAATGAATCTATATCTAGATTGTATCTGAACTGTATCTAGAAGAGAATCTAGAATGAGTGTCAGAATGAATCTATATCTAGATTATATATGAACTGTATCTAGAAGATGATAAACTGTTGGAGAAATAAACCCTGTTGGGGAAATACTCTTATTGAGGAAACACCCTTGTTAAGGAAATGAACTCTGTTGGAGAACAGAAGTCTGAAAGGGGGTTTTACTACCTTGGAGGAACAAGCTCAGCTAGGGAAGAGAAACTCCATGAACTGTACTGATTGGAACTCCGTAGGTTGGTGATATTTCTAGGGGAAATCATACTCCTTTATCAGCCAGAGTGATCTGCCGTGGAAATTGTGGGGAATGCATGAACTTATGAAGATTACTATGTAGAGATAATCTCATGGAAGTGGCTCTGTGGGGATCCTTGGAGAATTGAACATACCTCTACTTCTAGAGCCCTTGGTGAATGTTGATCAGAGCGATAAGTCTTCTACTGATAAGCAAGTGACGAGATGATGGGACATAGTCGTATGCTATAATCCCTAACTTTTGCTTGGACTGTCCTTTCAGATTTTCAGTCCACCGGGATACCCTTTTTTTCCCAAGCCCCCTTTTCAGATTTTCGACTTACCAGGTGTACAGTTTTATTTATATATCCCTAATTTTTTCCCGAAGTCTTTTGGTTCTCCGGGATGCCCTTATTTTGCCCATGCCAGTCAACCTAGTGGATCTTTAATTCATGGGTAGTATTTTCCGAATATGTCTGTGTCCACGGGGTGCGGAGAATTGTCACTGTCCATAGTAGTAAGTGTTGTAGTACTGTCAGAAAATGTTTGCTTGGTCATATGTAGCCTGTTGCTGAAATTCATGTTCAATGCCCCAGGTGATTCAGATGGAGATCTGCCCCTGGCTATTGAGCACTTTGGAGAGATTCTTTGAATCTTAACTTGATTGCCACAGATAAGTTGGGCAATAACATGTCATGCCCCTTGACTATGGAAGTTTTGTTATTGGAAGTGTCTTTCCATCTGAGGTGATTCTGTTCATTGAGAGGATTTTTGTTCATTGAATATTCGTCATGTGAATTTCTCTGTTGTCAAACAATTAGTCATATGCAAACAACGGCATTTAAAAATGCAAAGCTTATGTATGTCTTGAAGTTTTAAAAATGCATTTTTAGTAAACAAACATAATTTTGTAAGAATATGAATTCAGCTCAGGATTTGTAGTAAACCTTACAGGAGTCAGGATACCTTTTTTAACAATATGCTTTTGAAATAACCCATGCTTCAGCTAGGACTTTTAAGGGTTGTAGCGTGGTTTGGTTCACGGTTTTAAGAAACAAAGGATAAAGGCTCGAAATTTATTTGTACCCACTCATTCTCCGTAATGTTATTCAGTCTTATACTCAGTTAATTATGCATTTAGATTCCAATTGAGTCTGCAATCTTTGCCCTGATATTCCGGTGATGGTTTGGATACTGAAAGTTTATTTAAGAAGGCAGTCATCATTTTTTTTGCAATATATTTTTTTGTTGAGGATTTGTAGCAGCCTCTTTTTTTTAACATCCCTACCTTTTGCCTGAATTGTTTCTTTTGTGATTACAGTCAGCGGGATGCCCCCGTTTTTTCTTAAGTCTCCTTCATAGGTTTTGACTTAACGGGCTTTTTTTTTGAAAAATAATGACTTCCTGTTTTAGTGATTACGGGTGTGATACGGTGGCAAAACTGACTGTTTATACTGGTTTTTCATTTATGTTCGCAAATGTTGCGGTAAGCAAGAGTCGCCACCGACTTTTCTTTTATCCAAATTAAGGAAAGGGTGAAAAGAACAGATATTTATTTTCGAGAATTTTTTGAGTAAGGGGGTAGATTATGGAAAGGGAAGGTGTTAGCACCCTTTCCATCTGTAGTTTTCTACGGGCTATTAAATGCTTAGCTCATTTTTTAAAATACCTTGTCCTTTTTGTGTGTTTTGAAAAGTATTTTGAAATTTACCTTAGTACGGTGATTCTCTTCAGGATAATTCTTGTATCAGTCCTCAAGAGTGTTAATAAAGCAAATGTTTTTGAAAGTTGTTTTGAAAGTATTTTGTGTAAGTGTGAAAGATTGTTTTGAGCATAGCATCTAAGAACTATCTACTTATACTCGAAAAAGTTCGTTCTTTTCCTTCTATCCTTTAGACAGCGCTATCCTACTATTAGTGAGTAGGTAGCCTTATCATTGGATGTATGAGGGACATTCGAAGGGACGTTTTTATAGTCATAAAGGCAACTGGGCAAGAAGCTTTAGTAACTACCCTAGGGTTCTAAGATCATATTTTTACCGAGTCAACATCGAGAGGGTCATCGAGGGACTTATGATCTTTTTGAACCAGAGGGTAGCCACTAAAACCTCTCACGTTTCGAGAGCTATGACTATTTTCCGAAGGCAACCGAAGTGGGGTACCCTAGAGGTGTATATGTTCAATGTGTGTTATATTCATTTATTTTAGTCTTTTGTGTTAGGTTTGCTAGCGTTTGATTATTAATCTTATCATACAATCCTATTAGTGATACATCTAACAGTTAATATATGTACACGAATTAAAAGTGCGAAAATGTAAATCCTACGCTATTACATGGCTTTGGGGATTAATTACATGTCCAAAAACTTGGAAAAATGAAGAAAAGTGGTAAATAGTCCTAGTTAATTTCTATTACATCCCATGAGCAGTTACAGTAATATGAAAAGTGCAAAAATAAATAAATATGCGCAAATTGAGAAAAACGTCTAAAAATCCTAGGGAAAAGAAATCTTTTGTTTGTTTTTATTTATTTTTAGAAAATAAAGTCTAAGTATATTTAATTTTAATTTTAAGAAAGATGCTAAAGTAATTAAATTAATTAGTTAAAAATAATAATTTTAATTGAAAAAAGACTAGACCTAATTTTTGTGTTTTTTTTGTTTATTGTTAAAAACAGAAATTAAGAAAGGAGTAAGTAACACAAAAAGTAGAAATGCAAGAGAACAAGTCTTTCGATCCAGAGGACAAGGTAGTTTTCGATCATGAAGAGGCAGTTTTCGATCCAAGGAATGAGGCCGTTTTCGATCCAATGAATAGTGATTGTCTTTCAATCTCGGGGGGGGGGGGGGGGGGGGGCAAACTGCTTTTCGATTCATATTTGCAAGACAAGCATTAGAAAAATAAATATGCAGGACCTGGGTGATGAACCCAGATCCTTCGATCCTGCACGCGTTGGTCTTCCCAGGCTTGATCTGCAATACAAGCGTTAGAAAAAAAGAAACAAATACAAATCTGGGTGTCGAACCCAGGTCCTTCCCCTGCACACACCTGTAAGTTTGATCAAATGCTGAATTGAAACAGATCCAAAGACCCTACCCTACTTATGATCATTTCCTAAACCCAAATATGGGGTTAAAACTGGCACAAGATCTTTGTATCACCTAGTTTGAAGCTTGGCTGCTTCGAAGCCTTAAAATGGAACCTTGTACTTCCACACTTATATTCGTATGAATGATCAATAATAACACAAACATGTATGTAAAAATAATTCAAATAGTAATCGAAAGGTTGTGACCCAGAATTTTACCAAGGATTGGTGGGCTTGGTGCGTGACTTTTGGGCGTGCTTCAGGCTTGGAGGAGAGCTGGTATTCGATTGGACTTGGAGGAGCCTGCAAAGAGTGTTTTTATTTTGATAACTTTGCTGGATTCATGAGAATTTTCGTGGCTCTTTGAGGTAGCTTTCGATAAGAAATTTGTGCGTGTGTATGAGGCAATATGTAAGTGTAGGTCTCTGGTGTATGTATCTCATCCCCGACCGGTGGTGTGAGTGTCTTGTATTTATAGGAGATGGCGGTGCGTGGAAATGGCAAGAGACAACCATTAACCAAGCTTTGAAGGCCATGAGACCAAAATCAGACACATTAAAAAACTTCCATTTTTGAAACATTCATGCCTCTTTGAGCCTTAGGATGAACCTAGACACATTTGGCTCCTTTGAATGACTTCCAGCGTTGTTCTTCGATTGGCCTAGAGTTTTGATTTGAAGTGTTTAGAAACTTCTTTATTAGAGCTTCTTCGATCAGTCGGCTTCTACATTGATTGCTTGATTTTGTTGATATGCTCATCTAAAGACATCTTGCTCTGGTATGTCAATCGAATGACACTTTGTTAATCATGCCTTCGAAGTACCCCTTATCCTTGCTCTTCGATTGGCCCAGAATTGTCTCCTTCGAATGAACTACAGGTATATCCTTTCAATGGCCCTTTTGTGTGCCTTTCGAATAGTTCATATGTATGCTTTGTGCCTTCTTTGAATGGGCCACCAATGTTGTCCTTCGAATGGACCTTTGGAGTGCTCTTTCAAAGGGGTCAAATTATGTGACATAATGCAGAAACTGCGTTGAGGGGTCTTGGCCTTATGCATTGAAGGCAAGCACAAAGGGGTCTTTGCCTCATGCATTGAAGGCAAGTTGAAAGGATCCTTTGACTTAGTGAATCCCAGACAAATCTGAGGGAGCCTCTGCCTGGTGGATCGAAGGTTGCATGTAGAGGCCTTTTGCCTAGATGAGACTTGGACCAATGCTTGCTTGAATGGGAACCAACACACAATCGAAGTTGATGGGCCAATGCTTGATCGGAAGGTTTTAAGAGCCCAGACGAAGCTTGTTGACATGCCAATTAAAGGGCATTGCTCTGATATGCCAAATGAAGAAGATTGTTCAGATGCCAGTCAAAAGAGATTGTTGACATGCCAATCTAAGGACATTGTTCTGATATGTCAAACGAAGAAAATTGTTCAGATGCCAATCGAAAGACATTATTGACATGCCAATCGAAGGACATTGTTCATATGCCAATCGAAAGACACTTTGCTAGCATTCAAAAAAATTCATTTTCTTTAGGCAAGTGTTTGTAACCAACCATGTAAGACAAAAACCTTGGGAAACATGAGAGGGAAAATGTTGGGGTACAACAGTTGCCCCTGTTCAATCTTCTTAAACCTGAGGATTTAGATTGGCTTGTCTGCCTTTCATGATCTAAAGGTGGAAGAGGCTTGAACACTAGAGTGCCCAGAAATTTTCACTCGCATGAAGTAACACTGACGGTTGATAATGGCGGGAATGGGCTTGCAGATGCCATTTGGAGAAGATGACTGAGAGTTTTCAGAGATGGGCTTAAAGATTCCATCCAAAGTAGATGTTGACTTCCTAAGAGGTCTCCTTATGGGGATTCTTGTTCCTGTTGTCTGAGGAGGACCCTGCTGGGGAATGTGGGTTTCTGTTGTTCTCCTGCTTGAGGAAAACTTTATGGGGAATAGAGTCTAGGAACTTCAGTTGTCCAAGGCTCTGCTAAAGAGTTATCTCTGGAGAGATGAAAGTTTGTTGTTTTCTATTTGAAATCCAGGCTTCACAGTAACTTGCTAGGGATAATGGAATTAACCGTTACTTGAAAATGTATTAGAAAGAGCCTGTATAGGACTGTTCCAAGATGAGTCTGTGTTAGTCTGCATCCGGAGATATATGAGAAGGAGCCTGTGTGGGGCTGCTTCAGGATGACTCCGTGTTAGACTGCATCTGGAAAGTTGAGAAGGAATCCGTGTAAGATTACTTCAAGATGAGTCCATGTTAGATTGCATCCGGATGATGAGAAGGAACCCGTGTAAGATTGCTTCGTCTGGTCATATAGATAGTTTTCCTGTCTAGTTTCAGGTGTTAATCTACAAATCAGTTGTTCGCAAATAGGTGTCCTGTCTGGTTTCAAGTATTAATTTGGAACATGAAAATTGTCGGTCGTTGAGATAGTTGTCCTGACTTGTTACAGGTATTAATCTCTGACCTGAGAAAGAAAGATAGTTTTCCTGGCTTGTTACAGGTATTAATCTTCAATCTCCTTATGTAGTTAGTTTTCCTGGCTTATTACAGGTATTAACCTACACTCGGTTGTCCATAGATAGTTTTCCTGGATGGTTTCAGGTATTAATCGAGAACTTGGTTTTGTTGGTCACATAGATAGTTTCCCCGTCCAATTTCGGGAATTAAACTGTGGCCTGTTGTATTTGCTGGTAAACCCATCTTGTTTCGGGAGTTCATACCATTTGGTCATGTAGATAGTTTCCCCGTCTGGTTTCGGGCATTAATCTTTGACCTACTATATAGGTTGACAGTGTTTGTCTGTTTACCAATTTAACCTGAAAAGGTAAAATCAGTTTCATGCAATGTCATGATTTATGAATTGCATGATGCTCTCAAAATAAATGATATTGTAATATATGCATTTGTATTGCACATGCTATGATGTTTGTAAAATGATGCATGAATGCAATGTATGAACGTGGTATGAGAACCTGACATCATTAGGTTGCATACTGAGAATATGGCAATGACCTTGTAGTAGGATATCTCCGCCTTTGTACCTGCTGCAGAAGGTATCTGCTGGAGAAGGTATCTGCTAGAGAAAACATCTGCGGGGATTTTGTGGATGGCCCTTAGATATTGTCCCGTTTTTTAATGTCATTAGTAACTGTATTTCTGTTTTTTATGCGTGTATTTGTAAGCAGTAATCACATTCAAATGCATATGTTCAAAATAATCACTGGACGTTTTGCAAACAAAGCAGAAAAAAGAAAAATAAATAGTTTTTCACTTTCAACGGAATAGCTTTGTATTAACTTGAGTAAGTATTTTTTGTACAAGGAGACGAACATCCTAGTAAGAAAATTTCATCGTAAGAATGGAAACTATACAAAAATAGTATACAAAGAAAAACAGCTATGTGAAATAACCCCATTGGGTTCCCATTCTGCTATTGCCTTTATGTCTTTGAGCGTCTCATCTCTTTCGCTGCTTGTCCAAAGCTGACTGGATTGATTAGTTACCACTTGAGCTTGATAGTTGATACTGAAGATTGGCTACAAGGTGATCCAACGGGACATAGTCATACGCTTTAAATCCCTAACTTTTGCCTGAACCACCCTTTCGGGTTTTCAGTCCACCGGGATACCCTTTTTTGCCCAAGCCGGCTTTTCAGGTTTTCGACTTGCCGGGTGTACATATTTTTTTATATGTATATCCCTAATTTTTTTTCCCAGACCCTTTTGGTTCACCGGAATGCCCTTATTTTTTCCTAGGCCAGTCAACCTAGCGGGTCTTTGTTTATGCGTAGTATCTTTTAACTATGTCCGTGTTTACGGGGTGCGGAAGATCGTCACCATCCATGGTGGTTAAGATCAAGGCTCCACCAGAAAATATGTTCTTGATCACAAATGGCCCTTCGTATGTGGGAGTCCACTTTCCCCTGGGATCACCTTGTGGAAGTATGATGTGCTTGATTACTAGATCACCGACCTGATATACTTGACATATGACCTTCTTGTTAAAAGCTTTGATCATACGTTTTTGGTACATCTGACCATGACAGACAGCCGTGAGCCTCTTCTCATAAATCAGGTTTAATTGGTCGAGTCAAGTCTGAACCCATTCGTCTTTGCTTAAACCTGCATCCTTCATGATTCTCAAGGAAGGGATCTGGACTTCTATGGGCAGGACAACTTATGTACCGTACACCAGAGAGAAAGGAGTTTCCCATGTTGATATGCGCATTATGGTTCGGTAAGCATGAAGGGAAAATGGTAACATCTCAGGTCAGTCTTTATACTTCACCGTCATCTTCTGTATGATTTTCTTGATATTTTTATTAGCAGCTTCAACAGTGCCATTCATCTTTGGCCGGTAAGGAGAAGAGTTATGATGTTGGATCTTTAATTGTGTGCAGAGCTCGGTGATCATAGTGTTGTTGAGATTGGTACCATTATCTATAATGATTCTTTCTGGAATACCGTACCGATAGATGAGGTTATGTCTGATAAATCGAGCCACAACGTTCTTGGTAATAGAAGCAAATGAAGCTGCCTCGACCCACTTCGTGAAGTAATCAATGGCAACCAGGATGAAGTGGTGCCCATTAGAAGCTATAGATCTGATCTCTCCAATCATGTCGATGCCCCACATTGCGAATGACCAAGGATAAGTTAGGAAGTTTAGAGGAACCGGAGGCACATGTACTTTATCAGCATAGATCTTGCATTTGTGACAAGTTCACGAATGTTGATAACATTCTGCTTCCATAGTGGACCAGTAGTATCCTATCCGTAGGATCTTTTTATCCATCGCATGTCCACTAGAATGGGTGCCAAAGGTGCCTTCATGTAAATCAGCCATAATCTTCTCTGCCTCACACTTGTGTACACACCGAAGCAAGGTAAATTCGTGGTTGCGCTTGTAGAGGATCCCGTTACTGAGGAAGAACTTGGCGGAGAACCTTCTTATGAACTTCTTATTGTTGACTGAAGCTCCCTCAGGATATTCTTGGGCTTCGAGATATCTCTTAACTTCATGGAACCAAGGTTTGTCCACTACTTCTTCATTACCAATCTCGTGACAGTATGCTGGTTCATCCATTCTCTCAATAGTGATCTGAGGAGCCTCATTACCCCACCTGACTTTGAACATTGATGACATTGTAGCTAGAGCATCTGCTAGTTGATTTTCCTCTCATGGAAAATGCTCAAAGGTAATTTCTTCAAAGTATGGGATTAGTGTCAACACATGTTCTTTGTACGGGATGAGATTAGGATGCTTCATGTCCCATTCTCCTTTAATTTGACTGATTACTAAGGCTGAGTCTCCAAATACGCTCAAGAGTTTGATCCTCAAGTTGATATCATCTTTGAGACCCATAATGCATGCTTCATACTCAGCCATATGATTGGTACAATTGAAGCATAATCTGGCAGTGAAAGGAGTATGACAGCCTTCAGAAGATATGATTACAGCATCGATGCCATTGCCAAGAGCGTTGGAGGCTTCGTCAAAAACCATAGTCCATTGGGATCCTTTTTCAGGTCCTTCATCCGGTCCAGGTTCTTCACAATCAGTTACTAACATGATGTTCTCATATGGGAACTCAAAATTCATGGATTGGTAGTCATCCACAGCCTGATGAGCCAAATGATCATCTAGTACACTTCCCTTAATTTCTTTTTGGGTTGTGTATTGAATGTCGTATTTGGTCAGGATCATTTTCCATCTTTCTATTCTTCCGAAGGGAGCGGGCTTCTCAAAAATGTACTTTATAGGATCCATTTTAGATATCAACAACATAGTGTGAGTCAACATATATTGTCTTAGTCGGCGAGCAGCCCATGCCAAAGTGCAACAAGTTTTCTCGAGCAGTGAGTATCTTGTTTCACAGTCGGTAAACTTTTTTCTAAAGTAATATATTGCATGCTCTTTTCGACCAGACTTGTCATGCTTCCCCAGCACACACCCAATTGAGTTCTCTAATACCGTTAAGTACATGGTCAGAGGTCTTCCTTCAACTAGAGGCATTAAAATTGGAGGCTCTTGAAGGTATTCTTTGATTTTGTCAAAGGAATTCTGGCAGTCGTCATTCCACTTTACTACTTGATCTTTCTTCAGCAACTTGAAGATTGGCTCACAAGTAGCGGTCATATGGGAAATGAACCTGGAAATGTAGTTTAGGCGTCCCAAGAATCCCCTAACTTCCTTCTCAGTGCAAGGAGTTGGTATTTCTTGTATAGCCTTGAACTTTGCAGGGTCAACTTCAATGCCTTTGTTGTTGACAACGATGCATAAGAGTTTGCCAGATCTTACTCCAAAGGTGCACTTATTCGGGTTTAGCCTCAGTTTGTACTTCTTCAACCTTTCAAAAAGCTTATGTAGGTGATCAAGGTGCTCTTCTTCAGTCTAAGACCTGGCTATCATATCATCAACGTAGACCTCTATCTCGTAATGGATCATATCGTGAAACAAAGCTACCATGGCACACTGATAGGTTACCCCTGTGTTCTTTAGCCCAAATGGCATAACTTTATAACAGAAAGTGCCCCACTATGTGACAAAGGTTGTTTTCTCCATGTCTTCAGGTGCCATTTTGATCTGATTATACCTGGAGAAACCATCCATGAAGGAGAATACCTTATAATGTGTGGTGTTGTCAACCAGAACATCAATATGGGGAAGCAGAAAGTCATCCTTGGGGCTTTCCCTATTCAGGTATCTGCAATCCACACACATATGTACCTTACCATCCTTCTTAGGTACAAGAAAAATATTGGCAACCCATTTCGGATAAAAGGTGACAGCTAAGAAACCAGCGTTGAATTGTTTCATGACTTCAGCCTTGATCTTTTTTTACATTTTTGGCCGCATGTGATGAACCTTATGGGGTTTAGGGTTTAAGGTTTAGGGTTTAGGGTTTAGGGTTTAGGGTTTAGGGTTTAGGGTTTATGGTTTAGGGTTTAGGGTTTAGGGTTTAAGGTTTAGGGTTTAGGGAAGTCCTCTTTTATAGGTAGGCGATGAACCCCAATATCGGTGTCAAGTCCCGATATGTCTTTGTATGACCAGGAAAAAACTTCAACATAGTCATGTAGCATCTGAATTAATTGTTCCTTGACACTATGCTCCAGATCGGCTCCTATCTTGACTTCTTTCTTATCCTTTTCAGTACTCAAGTTAACTGTCTCAACTGGCTCTTCATGAGGCTGTATTGCCCTCTCTTCCTGTTGTAACAGTCTGGCAAGTTCTCCTGGTACTTCACAATCTTCCTCACCTTCTTCCTCGGCTTGGTAGATCGAATTTTCAAAGTCATAATGGGCAATAGCACAAACGTTATCAATGGGATCCAGAGTGGATGTGGATCTGCAATTTGATATGTGGGTGTGTGTAAGAGCATAGATGTATATTTTTTATAAAGTAAAGAAGGCAGAAAAGAAAAAACAAAGAGCGTAAAATTTGTATGTGGAGTGTCCAATGTTTTATTGATGACATATGAAAATGAAGTAATGACCCTCACAAATAAACTGTTGTGCCTCGGGTAGACACAAGGCTTTAATGTTTCAATTGTTCAAATATTACATATCCTTAAAACAAAAAGACAAATTACTCTTGGGTAAAAGAGATGGGAACAAAATCTTTAGCCTCCCAATTGCTGAGTCCACTGTTGATGGTTGGGAAAATCCACTTGTTCAGGTCGCAGTCATTATCCGCATCTTCTGTAGCGGAGACAACATCAATAACACTGACTCATGGGCCATGCTTAGGCATAGGTGCAGTTATGACGTTGGGAGTCTCAGGGGGGTCAAACTCAACCTACTTTGTATTAATAAGGTCTTGCACCTTGTTCTTTAAAGCTCAATAATCGTTTGTATCATGCCCTAGCGTTTCAGAATGGTAGGCACATCAAGCATTTGGGTTGTAGCGGGGAGAGGCAGTATTAGGATTCTTCGGAGCCTCCTTTAGAGTCACCAAATTGGATTTCAACAGATGTGGAAAAACCTGGGATAGGGTCATGTTGA
Source organism: Vicia faba (assembly GCA_948472305.1). NCBI lineage: Eukaryota > Viridiplantae > Streptophyta > Magnoliopsida > Fabales > Fabaceae > Vicia > Vicia faba. The sequence goes on along the minus strand of OX451737.1, from coordinate 1,571,236,020 downwards.
TCTGAGTAAACTGTCTTCTGGGTGCATTCGGCCTGCGCTGATTATTTCGTTGTTGGTTTGAGGCAGGATTGGAAATCATAACAGCCCCTACCGTCAGACGACACTCAGTTTTGTTATGATTTATTTGGCCGTAAGTAGCACTGACCTCCTTCTTTCCAGTGAAAGGTTTCTTTGTAGTACTGGAGGATGCATCTCTCTGTATTTTACCACTTTTGATGTCAGCTTCTACCTGTTCGTCAGTCAAGATCAATTCAGTAAACCCAGCAGAAGAACTTCCAATCAAATGGTTAAAGAACGTCCCGGATAACGTGCCCAAGAACATGTCCACAAGCTCCCTATCAGACAACGGAGGCTGGACTCTCCCCGCAAGGTCTCTCCATTTTTTGGCATAATCTTTAAAACCTTCACCGGAACCCATAGGCATACTTTGCAACTGTGTACGAGTCGGGGCGAGGTCAACATTATATTGATACTGCTTGTAGAAAGCAGCAGCCAAATCTTCCCAATTACTAATGTTGGTTCTCTCCAGTTGATATAACCATTCCAGTTGAGTCCCCAACAAACTTTCCTGGAAGAAGTGTACCCACAGATTCCTGTCAATAGTGTAAGGTTGAATCTTCCTGACATACGACCTTAAATGAAGCTTAGGACAGGAGACACCATCGTACTTAGAAAACGTAGGGACCTTGAATTTTTGTGGGATGACCACCCCTAAAATCAGTCCTAGCTCCTGAAAATCCAGCCCGGGTATCCTCTGGATCTCCATAGCATTGAGTCGATCCTTTAGCTGTTTGTATTTATCATCAGCAAGAGGATACTGCTCCTTAGAATAGTCAGGTTCATCTTCCTCAAACCTTGGATTGTTATTTTCTTCAACTGGCTTCTCTTCTTGATTGTCCCCCTTATTTGACAGGGTTGTGAAATCTATAGCTCGCTTAACCGGTCCTCTGATCCTTGTTCCCAGATTCAATACACCAGTTGGTTTCTTTTCCTTCTTGGTATTCTCTTTGACGATCAGAGCTTTCAGATCTTCTTGCCCCTGGGCCAGAGCCAGGAACATCTGCTGAGATTGAGCATTCTGAGCTTGGAGGTCTTTCACTGTTTATTCGAGAGCCATTTATTTTTCTGAAATAAATAGCAAAAAGAATAAGAAACATGTCTTGCAATACCTGCTTATGCAATGAAATGCATGATAGTGTTTATGCAATGTTTTCAAGGACTTTTAAGATCTTAAATCCGCTTAGTCAAAGAGAGAACAAACATTAATTGCATTCATAAGTTTAAAATATTACAATGATGCCCCTTGGGCTTACAATGAAAGAGAAAAAAGTGAAAATAAACTCCTAAATATAATAGGAATCAAGCCTCCCATGAGTGCATCCTCTTTGGTGCAATGTAGGCATTCAAACTTTGTTCTTCATGCAATTGTCTTGTAAGCTCCAAAACCCTTTTCTCAATTGCATAGAACTGGGCTTCAAAGGTATCTCGTTCCTCTTTGAGTTGAATCCAATACTTTTGTAATTCCTTGAGAGTAGTTGGCATGTCAGGATGGATAATGGTATGAGGTACATATGTATCTGCAATGGGTTCCATGATGATGGGTAGAATCGCGGGGTAAGGCATCATGAGATTTTGAGTGCAAGCTCGCACCCATTTAAGATAAAGATCAAAAAAGGATGGAGTTATTATGCCCCAGTGTCTTGCTATCCACTTTGTTTACCATGCCCCAGGCTCGAGTGAACCTCTGACGGTACCCTTGAACATCATCCTCGTAGTTGAACACAATTCCTTGAACCAATACATCATGAGGTCCATCCCTCCTAGCATACCCAAATTGTCGCAATGCCAAACAAGGGTTATAAGTGATTCCTCCCCTAATTCCTAGGAGAGGGAAATTAGGGAATTCCCCACAGCGATCAATGATGGTAATGTCTTCCACATATCAAGGACACCAGTGAACATCTGAATGTGTGAGAGACATCATCCTGCTAGACCATCTTAAGCCTTGTTCATTCTTTACAACAGACCGGGGTAGGTGCGAAATAAACCACCTATCCAACAGAGGAGTGCAACACATAAGGGTCCCTCTTCTCTTTACAGCGCGCGTGTAAAAAGAGTGCAAAGTGTCTCCAAGCAAAGTAAGCACCGGGTTACGAGACATGAAAACTTTTACTGCACTCACGTCTATGAGTTGGTCCGGATTGGGGAACAGTACCATCCCATAGATGAGAAGGGCCAACACCTCTTCAAAGGCTTGTAAGTCCAGGGTGTCCCAAAAATTGTGAGCTTTCTCAAACAAGAACTTGGCTAGAAACCCTTTGATACCGCTTCTTGTTTCCTAATTTGCCACAACGTCGGACCATTGTAAATATAGAGCTTGAGAAATCTCTTCAGGCTTTGGGTCTCTTTCCATACCGTTGAAGGGTAACTGATTCAGGATAGGCACACCCAATAACTGAGAAAACTCTTCCATGGTGGGCACCAACTGGTAGTCGGGAAATGTAAAGCAGTGATGTAAAGGGTCAAAGAACTGAAAGAGGACTTTCACCATGTCTTCATCAGGGCTTGAAGTGACCAAACTGAGGAGTCGACCATGTCTTTGGGTGAATGGAGAATTATCAGTAACCCTTGATGCTAAATCTTTGAGCAGAGTAGGTACCCTTACAAGGCTGACTTGGATAGTATTTCTGCGAATGGGAGTCATGTCCTACAAAACAGACACAAAGATAAGTCCTAAAAGTCCTTGAAATGGTTAGTGTGATATGCCATGTTATGATGTTATGATGTTATGTACAAACAGATTTATACAACCAAAAAAACAGGTCCTTAGGTTTAGGCTTGCATGGATTCCATAAGTAAGTACCCTCTTGATGTATAGTTGGTTCAACCTGTCCTATCAATAGTAACCGGGTTCTAGGGAATCTCAATATCACTGATCTTTCTTCACCGGGCATTGTTTCAGCGCAAGCCTCTTTATTAGCAATCGAAATATCCTGGAATGCAGATCTCAATGAGTGTAGTATCGAGTACCAACCAACTTTGAACTGCACCAAAAACGGCCATCTCACTACTTCCTAATGGCCAAGTTGGTTCAATTAAAGGTTCTAAGGTCAGTTGATGCTTCATGACACCACACAGCGGTCCCGTATTCTCCTTGACTACTCAAGGGCTACCGGTACCAAAAAATGTGTCACATTAATGTAGTTATCGTTTCAAGTGTCGGTATACCCCGCACAGTCCCAACGATCTATTACTACTTACCTAAAAGGTGCCCCAGATCCGAGTGTAGGATCTTTACAAGTAACCCAGGCAAAACCCCTTAAAGATAAAGCAATCAAAGCATACAAGGAAATAAATTTAAAACGATGAACTAAACTCTAAGGTAACCCCACTTTTTTATCTCCCCAGCAGATTCGCCAGTTCTGGCGATACAGTGGCAGAACCGACTGTTTATACTAGTTTTGTGTTTGTGTTTGCAAATGTTGCGGTAAGCAAGAGTCGCCACCGACTTTTCTTTTATCCAAATTAAGGAAAGGGTGAAAAGAACAAAAAAAGATCTTTTCGAGAATTTTCTGAGTAAGGGGGGTAGATTATGGAAAGGGAAGGTGTTAGCACCCTTTCTATCTGTAGTTTTCTATGGGCTCTTAAATGCTTAGCTCATTTTTTAAAATACCTTGTGCTTTTTGTGTGTTTTGAAAAGTATTTTGAAATTTGCCTTAGGGCGGTGATTCTCTTCATGATAACTCTTGTATCAATCCTCAAGAGTGTTGATAAAGCAAATGGTTTTGAAAGTTATTTTGAAAGTATTTTGTGTAAGTGTGAAAGATTGTTTTGAGCATAGCATCTAAGAATATCTACTTATACTCGAAAACGTTCGCTCTTTTCCTCCTATCCTTTAGACAGCGCTATCCTACTATTAGTGAGTAGGTAGCCCTATCGTTAGATGTATGAGGGAGATTCGAAGGGACATTTTTATAGTCACAAAGGCAACTGAGCAAGAAGCTTTAGTAACTACTCTAGGGTTCTAAGATCATAATTTTATCGAGGCAACATCGAGAGGGTCATCAAGGGACTTATGATCTTTTTGAACCAGAGGGTAATCACTAAAACCTCTCATGTTTCGAGAGTTATGACTATTTTCCGAAGGCAACCGAAGTGGGGTACCCTAGAGGTGTATATGTGCAATGTGTGTTATATTAAGTTATTTTAGTCTTTTGAGTTAGGTTTGGTAGCGTTTGATTATTAATCTTATCATATAATCCTATTAGTCACACATCTAACAGTTAATATATGTACAGGAATTAAAAGTGCGGAAATATAAATCCTACGCTATTACATGGCTTTGGGGATTAATTACATGTCCAAAAACATGGAAAAATGAAGAAAAGAGGTAAATAGTCCTAGTTAATGTCTATTACATTCCATGAGCAGTTACAGTAATATGAAAAGTGCAAAAATAAATAAATATGCGCAAATCGAGAAAAACAGCTAAAAATCCTAGGGAAAAGAAACCTTTTGTTTGTTTTTTATTTATTTTTAGAAAATAAAGTCTAAGTCTATTTAATTTTAATTTTAAGAAATATGTTAGAGTAATTAAATTAATTAGTTAACAAAAAAAAAATTTAATTGAAAAAAGACTGGACATAATTTTTGTGATTTCTTTTTGTTTATTGTTAAAAAGAGAAATTAAGAAAGGAGTAAGTAACACAAAAAGTAGAAATGCAAGAGAACAAGTCTTTCGATCTAGAGGGAAAGGTAGTTTTCGATCCAAGGAATGAGGCAATTTTCGATCCAATGAGTAGAGATTGTCTTTCGATCCTGGGGGGGGGGGGGGGCAAACTGCTTTTCGATTCATATCTACAAGACAAGCATTAGAAAAATAAAGATGCATGACCTGGGTGTCGAACCCAGGTCCTTCAATCCTGCACGTGTTGGTCTGCCCAAGCTTGATCTACAGTACAAGCGTTAGAAAAAAAAGAAACAAATACAAACCTGGGTGTCGAACCCAGGTCCTTCCCCTACACACACTCCTGTAAGTTTGATCAAATGCTGGATCGAAACAGATCCAAAGTTCCTACCCTACGTATGATCATTTCCAAAACCCAAATCTGGGGTTTAAACTAGCAGAAGATCTTTGTATCACCTAGTTTGAAGCCTGGCTACTTCGAAGCCTTAAAATGGAACCTTGTACTTCCACACTTATATTCGTATGAATGATCAATAATAACACAAACATGTATGTAAAAACAATTCAAATAGTAATCGAAAGTTTGTGACCCAGAATTTTAGCAAGGACTGGTGGGCTTGGTGCGTGACTTTTGGGTGTGCTTCAGGCTTGGAGGAGATCTGGAATTCAATTGGACTTGGAGGAGCCTGCAAAGAGTGATTTTATTTTGACAACTTTTCTGGATTCTTGAGAATTTTCGTGGCTCTTTGAGGTAGCTTTAAATAGGAAATTTGTGCGTGTGTATGAGGCAATATGTAAGCGTAGGTCTCCATTGTATGTATCTTGTCCTCGACCGATGGTGTGAGTGTCATGTATTTATAGGAGATGGGGGTGAATGGAAATGGAAATAGACAGCCATTAACCAAGATTTGAAGGCCATGAGACCAAAATCAGACACATTAAAAAACTTCCATTTTTGAAACAATCATGCCTCTTTTAGCCTTAGGATGAACCTGGACACATTTGGCTCCTACGAATGCCATCCAGCATTGCTCTTCGATTGGCTTAGAGTTTTGATTCGAAGAGTTCAGAAACTTCTTTATTAGAGCTTCTTCGATCAGTCAGCTTCTACATTGATTATTTGATTTTGTTGATATGCTCATCTAAAGACATCTTGCTCTGATATGCCAATCGAAGGACACTTTGTTAATCATGCCTTTGAAGTACCCCTTATCCTTGCTCTTCGATTGACCCATAATTTTCTCCTCCGAATGGACTATAGGTATATCCTTTGAATGGCCCTTTTGTGTGTCTTTCGAATAGTTCATATGTATGCCTTGTGCCTTCTTTGAATGGACCACCAATGTGTGTCCTTCGAACGGACCTTTGGAGTGCTCTTTTGAAGGGGTCAAATTATGTGACATATTGCAGAAACTGCGTTGAGGGGTCTTGGCCAAATGCATTGAAGGCAAGCACAAAGGGGTCTTTGCCTCATGCATTGAAGGAAAGTTGAATGGAGCCTTTGACTTAGTGAATCCCAGACAAATTTGAGGGAGCCTCTGCCTGGTGGATTGAAGGTTGCATGTATAGGCCTTTTTTCTAGATGAGACTTGGACCAATGCTTGCTCGAAGGGGAACCAACAAGCAATCGAAGCTGATGGGCCAATGCTTGATCGAAAGTTTTTAGGAGCCCATTCGAAGCTTGTTGACATGCCAATCGAAGGACATTTCTCTGATATTCCAAATGAAGTACATTGTTCAGATGCCAATTTAAAGACATTGTTGACATGCCAATTGAAGGACATTGTTCTGATATGTCAAACGAAGGACATTGTTCAGATGTCAATCGAAAGACATTGTTGCCATGCCAATCGAAGGACATTTTTCATCTTCCAATCGAAAGATACTTTACTATCATTCAACAATATTCATTTTATTTAGGAAAGTGTTTGTAACCAACCATGTAAGAGAAAAACCTTGGGAAACATGAGAGGGAAAATTTTAGGGGTACAACAACGGGGAACTATCACTGTCTTTTGATTTAGAAGAGCATCTTCGACACTATTCGTCGTGTATAAAGGTAGAGCTTGCGACTGAATGTACATTTAAATTAACTGAGAAACTACCCTACCTTAGTGTAGCGATAAAAAATGTAGCAGGGTAAATCGGAGATCGAATTATTGATTAATTCGTCTCACAAAAGCAAGAGTCGCCACCGCGCTTTATTGTTTCCAAGGGAAAAGGGGAAAGAGCGAAATAAAACCCTAAATATGCAATGTAAAATAATACTTTCTAAAAGTAATAAAGATACAAGGCGTTTTTGAAAAGAGATCTATGGTTCGGGGGTTGGTTATACAGTGGGAAGGTATTAGCACCCAATGTATCTATAGTACTCTATAGGAACCTTTTGAAATATCTGTTTATTAAAATGTTCGTTTGATTAAAAAAATGAATTGTTTTGGCCGAAAAGGGGTACGGACAGGTTTTTGAAGATACGACGACCTAACGTCGAAGTTTTTGCTTAAAGGGTATAAATTTTGAGGAGATTGAATACTTGAAGGAAAATTATCCTAAGTTTTAATGAAAATGCAAACATTCGCGCGATTAGACTTGAGGACATGAAGTCAACAAATTTATCGTTTTTCCTTTGGATTTAAACGTAAACGGAATAAACAAATAAGTATGAAATAAATATATAAAAAAATATGCGAATAATGATTAATAATAATAGTTAAATGATAGACTAAATGATGTGAATAATGCATTTTTATGATTTTTGTTTAATATTAATGAAAAGAAAGTATTTTTAATAGTTTTCAATTTTTACGCATTTTAAAGATGGATAAAAGCATGAGGATTAATTAAGGGGAATACAATATATTTTAGTTTTTAAGTCTCTATATTTTTATATATATTTTAGCATTATGATAGAAATGTTATTTAAAGCTTTTTAATTCTATTTTTGTTTTTTAGAGTTCTATGTTTGATTTTTATGTGTATTATACTAATATAAAATATTATTTCCAAGTGTTGTTGAATGATTTTTTAAACTAAATTAAAACTAAAAAACTTCTAACTTAAGTCTAATTTAAAAAAACTAACATGATCCAATTAAAACCTAAAAAATTAAACTAATAAAATTGATCGATTATTAAAATAAATTTTATCAAAATACCTTTTATTAATTAAGTCTAATTAATATTAATAAAACTCTAAAAAAAAAGTCTTAATGAAAGCAAAATAAATACAATAAAGAGGTATAAAAAAATGAAAGAAGGGTGAGTTGATAAGTATGGGCCCAGAGATGTCAAAAAGGCCCAAGCAAAACTAAAACAGGGGGGGTTTTGTTGAATTCGTGGGGGCTTTAGGCAGAAACAGGTAAGGGTGTGCAAACAAATTCGTTGGGCTTGGCATTTAGGTTGAGGTCCACTTCAAGACTTGTTCTTTAGGGGGTTAAACAAAATTAGGGAAAGTAAATTACGGTTAAGGATTTTGGCCGAAACGGCGCTCCTTGTGTGTCATCTTCTTCTCCGATCGTCCTCTTCGTCCTCGCGCGTTATCCTCTTCAATCGCTACTGGAGTCTCATCCTGTCTAATGGCCACCAGCTTCCACTGTCCTCTTCCCTCCAGCCACGCGTACAAGGGAGACGGATTCTTTAAGGTACAAGCTTCGTTCTATTACTCGTTTTAGGGGTTTCATTATAAATGCATGTTCATGTTTTCTGCTTGATTCCGATTTCGTATTATTGTTTGTGTGAGGTGTTATGAAAGTAAACGGGAAAAAGGAAAACGTTACCTAGAGGCGGAGATGGAGGAGGAACAGTTGGGTGCGACGGAGGCCACGGGCGGAGAGAACGGCGCGTGAGTTTGCTTCGGTGGCTGGTACTTTATATTTGGTTTCCTTCTTCTTCTTGCTTGTTACCTTGGCTTTGATCTTTCTCTTTTGCTATTGATTTCCTTTTGCCCGATGATGACACTGTCTGAGGGCTTTGACACTGGAGTGAGTTGCCTTCGAATGATGCTTTTTTCTTGGTAGCCTTTATGTGTTTTACTGTGTTGCCTTGAACATGCTACTGTTGCCTTAATGCTTCCTTGATGCCTATGATGACATGCGTCTGAGGCTTTTTGTGGGTTTGGACATAGTTTCAATGGTTTATGCTTTGCTGGTTTGAAATGGTGATGGTGTTTGTTGGTTTACGATTCTAATGGTTTTTTTTTTAAATGCAGTTGGTTTGAAATGGTGATGGTGTTTGTTGTAGTTGATGCAGGTTTATGACAGTAGGCAGGTTTGGCCTTGAATTTATTGGTTTGACTGGTTTTAGGCCATGACAAGTTTTGACATGGTTTTGGTTTATGCAGTAGACTATATGGTGTGAATGGTTTTTGATATATGGTTTTGATGATATGGTAGGCAGGTTTAGGCCAAGGTTCAGGACATGTTGGTTTTTTTGACAGGTTTATGGTGATATTGGCTTGAAGGCTCAATCAGTTTTGGTGAGGTTTTCTATGGTTCAAACAAGCTATTGAAGTTTAGGCCATGTTGTAGTTTGGTTCTGCAATGGTTTATGCAGTAGCAGGTGTATGCAGTACAGGCTTAGGGGACTTGAGGAAAAAAAGTTTTGCTTTTTGATAGTTTTCTTGCTTGGAGATAGATTGATTCTGATATGTGTGATTTTGTTATGTTATAACAGTCTCTCTTCCTTCAGGTTTACGTTGAGGGCTTGGTATATTTTTAATATTTCTTTACTTCTGCACCCTTACTGCTCCATATGGTTTGTCTCTATTCCTATTTCATGTTTTTACTACCTCCTGACTGTATTACTGCAGTTTGTCTTGTATCTCTTCCTGCCTATACCAAAACTGCAAAACCACACTTCTATCTCTCTTCTCTCTCATAAGTACCATTTTGACATTTAAATGATGTACTGCTTTATTTTCTGAAATTGCAAAAAGTGCTGGAATATGATGAAAAAGGAATGTTACATTGCTTGCAAAGTTGTTTAAACTGCATATTTTGACTTCCAATGCAACAATAGAGCCTATTGTTTTGGCTTCTACTATGTGGCTGCATGTAGGTTTACGTTGGCATTTGCTTTGTTCTTGCATGTGCTGTGTATATTTGAAATGTGCATGGGACTTTGAAAAATGCAATGGATTTTTAATTATGCAGTCTTTTAAAAATGAAATAAATTTTGTGCATGTTTCACAATTGTGCATTCATTTATGAAATAAAGTTCCTCCCTTTTTTGTGAACCGGGAGAAATCCCGTGATTTGCAAAAAAGGGTAAACTGATTCCAGCCGTTGCTTTTAATGATGAACATTAAATAATTTTTGCTTTTAATTATTTGTTCAATTCTAATTTCTTTTAATCGTTTTGCAGGTAAAATCAAGTGAGCAGACAAAAAGACATTGGATAGAAGATTTAGAATTAGGAAACATTAGATTAATTTTTATTTCATTTTAACTTTGTAAAATTATTATTGTAAATTTGTTGTAATAAATACAATATTTACACAATAATTGTACAATTAGAAGAAAAATGAATAAAATTCCAATATTTGCCAATTAGTTTCTTCCTTCTCCAATTATTTATTTTATCGTTTACAATTCTTTAAATCGTATAATAATTGAAAATAAATCTCAATTACTTAAATCCAGAATAATAAACAAATAAATAAATAATATCATTGATCAATTAATAATTTCAATTATTTAATTCATTATTCATAACTTTCTAAATTATAATAATTAAAAATAGAATTTCAATTATTTTAACTTAGAATGATAAATAATTAAATAATCATTATTGACCAATTAATGAACTTTTTCGAATATTTATTATATTATTCATAAATCTTTAAATTATGTAATAACTGAGAATAAATTCCAGTTATTTAAATTTAAGATAGTGCATAATAAATAAATACTGTCTGCACGATTAATACGCCTCTTTTCTAATATTTATTTCATTATCTATACATCTTTAAATTATATAATAATTGAAAACAAAATTCCAATTATTTAAATTTAAGATAAATAAATAATTAATAAACATTGTTTTAGCATGAATCGATTAAATAATTTAGTGTTCAAAATAAATAGCTCTCGGCCTGAAAAAAGTTATGAATTTTTAAAATCAATAGATCAAAACACTTGTAATGTAATGATGCAGATGGGAGATGATATCTTAGGTCAAAATTTGGGGTACAACACTTAGGTTATGATTAAAGGTTTCAATTTACGTGAAAAAGAAAACTCCTACTTCTTAGGCTCAAAGGGGTTGACTAGGGATTATCTTCCTTATAAACATACTGTATGAGATTATGGTATTGTTTTTGAAACAACGCTTGTATATCGTCAGCAAGGTCTGTTCAAAAACATACTGTATGAGATTATGGTATTGTTTTTGTCATCATCCCTCTAAAGGCTTATAGATTTTAATTGAGAGTTGAATATCACGAAAAGGAAATAAAAGCATAGTTTCAGTATAGTGAAAATGAATGGATTAATTCAAGACAAACATATGCAATGCATTAATGGAATAACAAAGTTTGACATAAAATAAGTGTTCGAACAAATCAAAATAAATTACAATTTGAAAATTCTAATGAACAAAAAGCCTCTTTGTCCGAACTTGTCACTTCAGGTAGTGTGCCTTTGAGGGATGACAGAAGAATTCAGTCTGACCATCTTGTGTGAACTCCAGCACTCCTTCGTCGATCAAGTCTTGAATCTTATTTTTCAATGCCCAACAGCTATCAGTGTCATGCCTAGGACTATTGGAATGATAGGCAGATCTCACATTAGGATTGTACTGAGGAGAGGAGGTATTGGGATTCTGAGGAGGATCCTTTAATGTAACCAGCTTGGCCTTCAACATGTGTTTCAACGCTTGAGCCAATGACATGTTAATTTTAGTAAATTGTCTTTTGGGTGTATTCCGCGTACACTGACTACCCTATCGTTGTTGTTGCCCTGGTATTGGATTAGAGATCCGCACTGCCCCCATAGATTGGTTGAGATCACTCTTATTATGACCCTTTCGTTCGTACACTATATTGGACTCCTTCTTTCCGTTATATGATCTCTTATGAGTACTTGAAGTTGCAATCCCCTGAATTTCACCGCTCCTGAGTTTATTTTCAATATGTTCTCGCATAAACATGTCACCCAATTCCCTGTCTGCCAAGAGAGATTGATCATTGATTAGGCCCCAAATTCTAGCAGTTTTCCCCAGACAGTCGTATCTGTCTTGATGAAGCTTTCTAATGAGATTCCTTAACTCTTCTTGTCCCTGAGCTAAATTTTGGAAAAAGGCCATCTGACTGCTCATCTGGATTCTCATCCTTTCCATCTCAGCTTGCAGTTGTTCCAACTAGTCATCCTTATTATCTTCAGGGTTTTTCTTGGCCATGTTCCCAGCGAGGAGCGTTTTCAATTCTTCTTGCCCCTTGGATAGGTTCAGGAACATTTCTTTGAACTGAGCATCTTGAACTTGGATATTTCTGATGGTCTGTTTGAGAGTCATCTTTACTGAAATAAATAGTAAGCAGACGAGAAAACCTGTATGGGGAAAACTTGTTATGACATAATGCATGATATGTAGATGAAATGTTTTCAAGGATATCGCGGGTAAGAAAAATGTTAGAAGACGGATCTGACTATAGTTTTGGTTGAAGAACTTCATGTCGTTGAATGTCCTTCTAGGAGAATCAAGCTCACCATGTCGAGTGGGTCATAGCCTTTGACTCGAGATAATTTGTTTTGGTCTTTGACATCATTGGTTAGAGGATAATAAATCCCTTTTCCCCTGGCTAGGCGTCTGGTTCATGATACCTTGATGGCATTTGGTTAGAGGAAAATAAATCCTCCTGCCCCTTGCTAGGCGCCTGGTTCATGATAACCTGCATCACTGCCCCTTGAGATCCTTGAGCTGGTTAGTGAGAATGATATGGTATGATGTTATGAGGTGTATGTTATGCACCAAACAAAACTGTAAGGTGGTGAAGACAAGTAAGTTTTGCAAGAAGCCCAGTTTATCGGATATTAACTACAAACAAATCCTGGGAGGAATTTACATTGTTAGATAATGAATATAAACAAACCATGTAAGGAGGTAGATAATACAAACAAGTCACATAAGTATCCTTAGGTTCATGCTTGCATGGAGTTTGTAGGTAAGTACCCTCTTAAAGTTTAGTTGGTTCAACCTGTCCTAACAAAAGTAATCGGGTTCTAAGGAATTTCAATATCACTGATCTTTCTTCATCGGGCATTATTTCAGCTCAAGCGATCTTTTCTCACGGCCGAAATATCCAGAAAGTCTGATCTCAATGAGTGTAGTATCGAGTATCAACCAATCCTCGGTTTTGCATCGAAGCCGTCTATCTCACTACTTTCTAATGACCAAGTTTGTTCAACTAAGGTTCTAAGGTCTGTTTGTGCTTCATGACACCACATAGCGGCCCCATATTCTCCTTGATTCAACACAAAGGATACTGGTACCAACAAATGTGTCACACTAACGTAGCCATCTCTTTAACCATGGCGGTATTACGTTGCGCAGTCCCCATAGTCTATTGCTACTTACCTAATATGGCCTAGATCCGGGTATAAGATCTATACAAGAATACCCAAACATAAACCCGAAATGTAAAGCAAGCAAGTCAAGCAAGTTAAGCATTTTAAATATGATCTAGCTCTAAGGTAACCCCACTTTTAGTTTCACTTCCCCAGTAGAGTCGTCAGTTCTATAATACGGTGGGAGAATTGACTGTTATACTGGTTTTGCATTTGTATTCACAAATGTTGCGGTAAGCAAGAGTCGCCACCGACTTTTCTTTTATCCAACAAAGGAAAGGGTGAAAAGAATAGAAAAAGACCTTTCGAGATTATTTCTGAGTAAGGGGGTATATTATGGAAAGAGAAGGTGTTAACACCCTTTCCATCCGTAGTTATCTACGGGCTCTTAGATGCTATCTCATTTGAAAATACCTTATGTTTATGTGTTTGAAAAAAAAGTATTTTGAAAAGACGCCTTAGTGCAGCAAACTTTGTAATGTTTCTCTTATTGTTGAGAACGTATACAAAGTGTTTTTGAAAATATTTTTCAAAAAGAGTGTAGGTGTGGAAAATGTTTTGTTTTGAGAAAGCATCTAAGAACTACCTACCTACTCGAAAAGGTTTGTTCTTTTCCTCTTTTCCTTTAGACGGTGTTATCCTACTATTAGTGAGTAGGTAGCCCCATCGTTGGATGTTTGAGGGACAATCGAGGGTCATCGTACACTCACAAAGGAAACTTGGAAAAATACTTTAGTAACACCCCTAAGGTTTTAAGATCATGTACCGAGGCAACACCTAAATGGTCATTTTATGATCTATGAACTTAAAAATTCATTTTTGCTCAAAGTTGACTTTTTGCATTTTCATCAATTTTCCCAATTTGTATTGGCCATAACTTGCTAAATTTTTATCTTTTGGAGATGATCTTTGACTTTTTAGAAATATAAATATGTTACCTACAATCTCTATGTTTACCATTATTTCATTTGGAGAAATTATATTGATGTAACTTGCCTTGACAAAAAATGTCTTTTTGTTGACTTTCAAAAAGACCTATAATGTATTGGCTCAAATCTTTCCAATGATGCATTTTTTGAACTTGAGGACAAAATAAAATTTTTAGGGAATTGAATTTTATTCACAATGAGATTTGGTTGGGTCAAAATGGATGAAGCATGTGAAAGTTATGCCTGGTCAAAGTTCAGTTGACTTCTCCTAAGGAAACCCTAATTTGACAAATCTTGACTTTTGATGATCTGGGGACTTTCCTTGGGGAATAATGATCAACCCTTGATCAAATGATGAATATCACTTCAAAATGTTGATGTTGACCAAAAATCTTGAAGTTTGACTGTATGTTGACCATAATTGACTTTTTGATCAATATAGTTGCTTTTCAAGCATCTGAGCCATTGACTGAGCAAACTTGTGATGTAGGGCTTGAAACTTGACATGAGCCTTGTTGAGGACCTATGATGAACCATGTAAATCACTTGTGCCTTTTAAACCTAAACTTCTTTGTGAAAAGTGAAACCCTAGTTGGAAGTCCAATGCTTATGAGGAGAATTTGTCTGGTCAATTCTTAGTCAACCTTGAGCATTTGGGGACCACTATGAGTATGTCTTGAATAAAATGAGAGGGAAAATTTTGGGGTACAACAGTTAGCCATGTCATGCTTGTGAAATCATCCACAAATTACATAAAATACTTATTTCCTCCAAGTGGAGGTACTTCAAATGGTCCACATACATCATAATGCACTACTTCCAAAGCATGTTTTGCTCTTGGAGCCACTTTTTATGCAAATAGAAATCTGGGTTGCTTGTCTTTCATGCATATATCACATGACTTCTCAGGCTTCACAATCTTAGGAATTCCATGTACCAGCTTCTTAGAACTCAGATTCCCTAAGCTTCTAAAGTTCAGATGCCCCAATCTCTTATGTCACAGGTCACTGTCACCTTCAACACCTTCTTCACTAAGGCATTTACTTTCAGTTGTCTCTACATTCACCTTGAATGTCCTGTTTCTTCCCTACTTATATTGGAAAATCAAATTCTGATTAGAATCATAAAACTTAAAGAGATTGTTCTTCATACTTACTAATAAACCTTTCTCAATGAGCTGACCTACACTCATTAGATTTCTCTTCATTTTATAAACATACCAAACATCCTTGTAGTTTTACCATTCTTCAATTTGACTTTAACATTTCCTATACCTTCAGCATTAAGGTATTTATAATCATCACATCTGATCTTTGTCCTCTTTCTACAATCAAAATTAATCAACCATTATTTGTTTCCAGTCAAGTGATTTGAGAAGCCAATGTCCATATACCACCAGTCTACCAAATATCTATCATCAAATTCAGAAGTCATCAATATCACAGTTTCATCATCAAAGTCTCCTATGGACATGTTTGCTTCTTCTAATTTCCTTTCCTTGTTTGATTGACATTCCTTAGCAAAATGACCAAACCTATTACAGTTGTAGCATTGAACCTTTCACTTGTCAAGCTTCTCCTTTCACTTCTGATGTTTCTTCTCATCAAAATTGGAGGCTTCTGACTTTTGAACACCACAACCATGTCTCTTCTTGTCTTTTTACCAAGACATATTCTGACTCTTTTTACCAAGGGACACCTTCAGAGCCTACTCTACCTCTCTTTGATAGGTTCTCTCAGTCAGATGCAACTCTTGTGCCTCTAGACTACTCAACAACTCTTCAACTCTCATGGTGCTAGGATCTTTAGAATGTTCAACTGCTACAACAATATAATCAAATTGAGTAGTAAGAGATCTCAATACCTTCTCTATAATTACCTTTTAATAAAGAGTTTCTCCCTAAGATTCTGTCTCATTTGTGATTAGAATCACTTTGGAGATGTAATCTGCTACCATCTCATTGTCCTTCGTGATGAGTTTCTCATACTGCTTACATAGAGAGTGAAGCTTCATCTTCTTCAATGATGTGTCATTGTTGTAGCATCGTGCTAGTATGTAACACATAACCTTCGCCATCATTGATTCATTGATTTTCTCAAACACATTCGCATCCACACACTGATGGATGTAGAATAATGCTTCCATATATTTATTCCTCGTATCTCTTTGTGTGTTTCTCAGTTCCTCCGTCGTGTCTACTGCAACCAGAACGTAATCATCGGTGACGATATCAAGAAAGTCTTGAGCACTAAACAAAATAATGCATCTGAATCATCCACCAATTACAATTATTTCAATTAAATAGTGGAAGCTTTGTACTCAAGCTATTTATGTTTTTCATATTCGTTCTTGTGCACTAAAACTAACTCAGATCTCACCAAACACTCGTGTTTCTCGATCCCGTAAAATCAAGAAATGCAATTTTGTTATGATTATAATCGTGAATTCAATGTGAATTCAAGAAAGGAATTCAATTGCACACGCCTCACATACACTCGTGTTTCCATGTGAATCAAACCGGAGCTCTAGATACTAATTATTGGTGCACAAGGTTAAAGATGAAGACAATGATGGAAGAATAGAGAGAAAAGAGAAAACATAACAAACTCTTAATGGTGAAAATTTTAGTTATGATTTCATTATAAAAAAACTTGTTTAAATACACAAATATTAAACTACCACGTAAGCAAAACTAATTATGCTAAACTATGGTTATAAAGCTTCTGATAAAACAACTTTTGGGTAATACAGAGCTTCTGACTAATACAGGTTTCTGAATAAGAAATACTTCTAACAATCTAAGCTTTCCAAAATTATTTAAACCCTCTTTCAATGCAATTTTTTAATTCTCTAAATCATGAGAATTTTAATTTTTAAATAAAAATAAGTCAATTAAATTCTTTTATTTTTTTCACTCGATCCTTATTTTTTCAAAATCTTCCCCTCTCTATTCCTTCAAACTCCGAAATAAAACCTAAGAAAATGTCTCATATATAAATGTCGTGTAGATGCAAATGGAGATTGAAAAAAAAGACAAATACAAACTAATTTGTTTAGGCCATTCTTGAAGGAAGTTTCTCATTGAACCCTTGCAATATGAGGCACATCTCTGAAAATCCAAAAATGCATTTGGGTGAATTCGGAGATACATCTCTGAACACACTAAATACCATATTTTTCCTAAATTTAGTTCGAAGATGTATCTCCAAATAAAACCAAGGGTAAATTCACAGATACATCTCTGAAGTTACCTTATCTGCCATATTTCTTAAGGAAATAGTTTCGAGATGTATCTATAAACTTGGTGTGGAGTAAATTCGGAGATACATCTCCAAAGTCTTGTCATCTAGTTTTTATGTAGAAACAGTTTGCTGAGATTGTCGTTTTTATGGAGTAAATCGATTAACATTGTCGTTATTTGTTTCAACGATTAATAAAAACGAATATTATAAAACCAATTAATGCATTAAAATATCATAAATATTATAGTAGTACAAAAACTATTCTCCAAGTCGATGAAAAATAAACAAAATATAATCAAAAGCATAGTCTATGCCTAATCCTAACACCTCGACTCATCGTCTGCCTACGGTAACCCAAGGAAATCTGTGCCTCGATAAGAACGGAAGGTGCTAGGGAAACCGTTCCATCGCCACCTTCTCAAACAGTCTAGACTCGACACCCTCTCATGTCATCTGCATAATGTTCTGACAGATCGACAAGACATCAATGGCATAATTATCCATGGCCTGCTCATTCTCTAGAATCTACTCATGAGCAGGCCTAGATGGATATCCAAAAGCGTTTTGTGTCACATAACAGTTGATAGCACGAAATAACACCATTTATTTGACTCGATTTGTGCATGTTTTACCTTCGTTTTAGTTTACATTTTCCCTATTATGCTGGTCTTTTGCTTGTTTTCATTTATTTAGCAGTTTGAGAGCCTTCCGCAAAGAAACAAAGCAAAACAGGAGGAAAGCAGAAGAAATGGAGCAGTTTGCACACAAGGTGTTCAAGATGGCATTCAGTATGGAGAAATACAAAAATGAGAAAAGATAAGGAAAAGACCAAGAAAGAAAAGGGAAAACTCACATGATAGAATTATAGTCGATTGCAGTCTTAGGGCAATAAAAAGATGTCGTTTTTCCCTTGTGGTGTTGTCCGACGATTTTGGCCATAACTTTTGGTTTGTAAGTACGAATAATGCCCCGTTCGAAGAATTATAAAGCTAACACAGAGATTTACATCATAGAAAATGGACTTTTGGAATCCTCCAACCAAACATGGCGTCCGCCATCTGCTACATGGCGCCCTCCATCTTTGAAAATGGAAAAACGGTTATTGGAAGTTGCAGAATCCAATCCACTTACCCACGATTGGAAGATGGCGCCCGGCACCCCTATATGGCGCCCGGCACCCTTTGTTTTTGCTAGGCGGTTGAAACCAACTCCATTGGTGATGGAAGGGTAGTTTTGTACTTCCCAAGGTTTTTGTTTCCTATAAATAGGCCTTAGATTATCTCATTTGGATCATCCACTCTTAGTTGCAACATTAGGCATAAACTTACTCTGTAAAAGCGATAATTCGTCACATCAATGGATTATCGCACCATGGTTGTAATCGAGTTGGATCATAGTATATGGTAGAAGTTAATCCAGTTATAGTCAGTGCTACCTTAATCTAAGCTTAGTTACAAACTTAAGCCACATATTATCAGATCTTGTAAGTGATAATCCCTTCACATCAAAGAGTTATCACGCCATTGATAAAGTATGTAATCGAGTTTGAAGCACTTTGGTAGAAGTTAATCCTGCTGCCATTTTCATTTCCAGTCGCATTTATTTCCAGTTGTACCTGATTTAAAGCCTCCTATTTTGAGTAGGTTTTTATTTACGAAGTCTTGCTTTACTTTATTTATTTCCTCGCATTTGGCTTACTTTATTTATTTCCTTGCACTCGCTTTACTTTATTTATTTTCTCGCACTCGCTTTACTCTATTTATTTTCTCGCACTCTCTTTACTTTATTTATTTTCTCTCACTCGCTTTACTTTATTTATTTTCGCGCACTTGCTTTACTTCATTTATTTCCTCACATTTGCACCTATTTAACATGTCTGTTTACATTTCCATGTTTGGCTAAATTTTAAAGGTTAGAATGTAAGGATCATAGTTAAAGTGATATTCCATATAATGTGTCTGTAGAAATACCTAGAGGGCTGTTTTGGTTTTTAACACAAGTTTTCTGCACTTTATTTTTGTTGGGTAAGATCGAAAGTCGTCCAACCTTTAGTTAAACTTGGGTAGTCTTAGTTGTTCAAAGGAAGCGAAAGTGCTTTGTTCAAAAAAGCAGGAATCTTTTAACACTTTTAGAAAAACAATTTCAAAACTCTTTTCGGACGCGTTTACGGGTTTAAAGGTCTAGCCCTCTTCTGGTTAGAAGTTCCAAGTCAAAATTACTTTTCAACTAAGTCAAGAAACTATATTTCTTAAAAATAGGTTTATTACTTTAACGCAATGCGCGCATTTTTATAAGTGACAATAAGAGGGTTTGATTAAAGAATAAACTCAGTTCTGAATACGCGAAAGTGACAATTCTTGTTAAATTAGTTCTTTTCATGAGTAGAAAATATTGCCCTATAAGTAGTTCTATTTAGAAGCATCAGAATATCACCAGACTGTGTGAATTACATCCAAGCCTGTTGTTCTTATCTAAATTTATATTTTCATACTTTACTTACACTGTGCACTCATAAACCCCCAAATTTGTTTACCTTAGATAAACATCGTAATAATAGAAATCGATAGATTGACGTTTGGTCTCTATGGGATCGATAATCTTTTATATTACTCTGACGTGTTTCGTGTACTTGCAAAAACCACACATCAATAGTGTGAAACGTTATACAACCAAGTCATGTAACTCTCAACATAACTCCTTTGAGAAGTGGATTCATGACTCTGATACTACACCGGTACCAGACGATTCTCAAAATTCTCCAGAATGTCATCCAGCTATTTGCGTACAATACTAATAGGATCAACCTGAAGGGGGGACCTCAGAACAATCTACACGTGCCCAAACTGCCGCATGCACCACTCGGGTAGATACCTGCACATGATATTAGTCCCACATAAGGAAATATGGTCGAATGGAATTCTTTCCCAATTAGTAGTGTATGGAATCCAGACGATGTCATCGTGTTGAGTCCGGTTAATATACACACGAAATGATAAGATATCATCATTATCTTTGTTAGGGATAAACTGACAAGAAAATGGATAATCATCAATATAGAACATGTCTTGTTTAAACTCGTGGATGCGGTAATAGTGGGAAAGGATCCATCCCTGAAAACGAATAAGGAAAAAATATTAGTAACAAGTGTGGAAAAATTTTTGTTTGTAACTTAATAGTGGTATTTGGAGATTACCGTAAGCAGGCTGCATGAGCCTGTCATTTTCATTGTCGTCCATTTAGAACCTTCTCTCAGATTGGAGTACAGGTAAACTGATCAGTCACCATTTATAATATAATTTTATTGCTTATTCGTCAAAAATCCAGGAAAATTGTAACACTTTATTCTTAGTTAGTAGTTGTGTGAGTCAATTTTTATTCAGTTATTATTTTAAGAGTTTTTAAATTATTTTGGTTATGTTTACACTTTTTGGTAGTGTGTTGGTTGAATATAGGTTCATGAAGTCAAAGGACCACGAAACAGACCAGAGAAGCTGAGTAGAGGAATGAAACACAGAAGGGTCATCAAGGGTGCCCATACGTGTACCATACGCGTATGACCTGGTGCATGGCTATCCTAAATGTGTTATGTATGTAGAGCAGTGAAACGCGTGCAAAATTCCTTTCTTCATGTATGTGCATGATACGCGTATGGGTCCTTGTAGGCAAGTGAAACGCGTTTTGTGTGTGTATGAGATCAAGTTGTTTCCATCCATACGCGTATGGAAGCCCAAATTTGGCCAAAAAACCCAGTACGCATTATAAAATCCAGGGGCGCGATTTCTCAAGGGTTGGACGATTTTGACAGCGAAGAACACTATTGAAGGCTGGAGAATTCATATTTATGCTTGGAATCAAGATCTTCATGAGCTTTTGCAACTAAAGACCTATTTTTCCTTCCATTATCTGTAATGACAATACTCTTTATCTTGTTTTTATTTTGTTTTATGAGTAGCTAAACCCCCCATTTCTAGGTGGTGTCCCCGATTCGAATCTATAATGAATTTGAAGTTATTATTGCAATGACAATGTTAGTTTTATTCAGTAAATTTGTTTCCATGATGTTTCTAATGCTTTCTCTCTCGGAAAAATTGAGAATGATGATAATTAGAAATTAGGCTGGACCGCCATTGATAATGTGTTTATGAGAATATTCTATAGTAGATATCACCTAGGACTAGGGATACCCCATAGGAACCGGAGTATTCTTGATTAGTTAATGCTTAATTTTTCGTCGGTAAGTTGTATGGACATAGGACTTAGGATGAACGATTAAAGGTTTGCCCAATATGGACTTATGAGAAAATACCCATAAGAACCGGTAATTTAATGTTGAAAATATGTTGACGCAATGATAGTTCAATGTTTTTACAGGATATAATCACACACCCTCTCTAGCATGTTTCTCATACTTGTCAAACTGTTCACCAAATTTATTTACTTTACTCGCAATTGGTTTCCTAATTCTACAAAATCAATCCAAATGTTATTTTTTGTTTAATTGAACGATAATTAGACTCGATATTTCTACACTGTCCTTGAGATCGACATTCATGGAATTTCCTCTTTATTACTGCATAGGCAAAGTAGTACACTTTCTATTTTATCGATCATAAAGCAATCATGCGGCCCTCTAATTCCACTCGTGAATGGACTTTAAGTCAATGAAATATTTGAGGTAAGCCACATCCATGTAGGTGGAACTTGTCCAAAAACATGGATGTGTCAACCAAGAACATGAAGAAGCACCTCAAGGAACACTCCATATGGTAGCCAACCCAAAGATCACTAACTTTCGGGTCTTCAGTTATCTCTAAGTTATTACTATATAAAGTCGCCAACCAAGAAAACTTGGCATGTGCACCCCTGGTGCTTCTACACTACTCAAAGTTTTCCTCAGAGTTAACTCCCAAATAAGTCACCATCATATCCATTGTTACAGCCCTGGTGATCTTAGAATGATCAAGCAACCTTCCTCTGATGGGAAAGTGTAGGAGAAAAGCTAGATCATCTAATGTAATAGTCATATCACTAATAGGGAGGGGGAAAGATGACTTTTCATTATGTCATCTCTCAGCAAAAGCAGCTTGCATACCTGGCTGATGGTGGTTGTTAGTTCTCTATTTTTAGGATTGACATTAATTTTAGTAAAACGAATATAGCAGCAATATGTTAAATATGATATGATTACTTGCTACAAAGAATAGGTTGAGCAAGAAGTCCTATTTGGTGAAGAACATGCTGAGTTGAAATATTTCAACATCTAGAGCAACATGTCGAATAAGATGTCCTATGTAGGGTCATACGACATCGCGCCTGAGCTAAGCAGAGCAGTTGGATTCTGTTATGATTTAACCGATGCAGAATATTCTAGGAATATTATGCTTTCCTATGTAGCGTTGGTTTATAGGTCTGGAAGAATCAATCAGAATATTGAAGAATATGTTGTTTCTAAATATGGATGTATTTTAGGAAACTAATGATTGAAGACCTTATTTATAGCAGAAGTTTTTGCATATTTGTAACAACTTATATGTTGTGATTAGAAGCCCAAATCCAGTTGGGAGTAGGTTATAAATAGAATTTTTGTAACCTAGAAAAAGCACGGGTCCAAGATGTAGAAGTTTAGGGATTTGTATTCGTTCCACTCTCTAAGAGAGTTGGTATTATTCTCCTTGAAGCTGTGAAGCAAGAGTGAGTATTGGATAAGTGCAAAATTGTAGTTATTTTGTATATACTTTTTGTTACACTTATCGACTTTTTTGTTGTTAATATCATTGACTAATATCCCGATATTTGTATAATTATGTATAAATTATATTTAATCGAGTTTTTGTGTATTTTTGTATCGTTTGATAATTTTCCATTCATTTTATAGGTACTGATGCGTATTTGGAGCATGAGCAATAAAGTGTTGAACACACGGCTTCAAACGCGCGATTTTGAGCAACTCATCAATGAATAAGGCTCAAAATAAAAGAATAAAAAATCATCAATTCAGTTTATATTTTGTCATTATTAGAAATAGAAATGAATAAACTTTCCAATACTTTGAACTGGGCACAAATCAGAGTTACGATTCTCAAGTTATGGCTGAAATAGTGCAAAATTTTCTACTGTTGCTTCTGGTGTATTTCACCAGGCGATTCCAGTTTCACCTGGAGAAACTGGAAGGACAGAAATACATTAAAAGGGATAAAAACACATTTTTTAGGTTATGTTTTGGGTATTTTTTATCCCAACTCATCAAACCTTAAATTTTTGGTAGAGAGAGCTTAGAAAACAACTTCGGAGCTTGCATACGGATGATTCGGGGTGAATTGATAATCAATCGACGCTGACAAACCGGGAGATTTTCGGTTCATTTCTCTTCCTCTTTGTGTATTTCTCTTTGGTTGGGTTTTGTATATTATTTTACTTTGAACTCATGTATATTTGTTGCTCATGGCGTTATATTTAATTTGCTTTACAAATTTGTGCCGATTGTTATCTTAGATTTTTACTATGTGCTCGGGGTTTGGGTTGTTATAGATATATATTTCTCAAATCCTTATCTAGGATGATTATTTGTTAGTTTCTAGATTCTAGAGATAGATTTAGAGCTAACAATATTTATGGGTGTCGAAGCTTAATGCTCCTATATTGGTTGTGTCGGTTGAGAGATTGTCGATACGAGTAATATGGGTGTCTGTTGTATTGTTGAGGTTAGCTGAGAGATCGTTGCCAATATGATATAGTAGTTCTCTCTACTTTGGGCTAGAAATAACTTAGGGAGTGAGAGATGCTAGTTGACTCTGAGGAGTATTGTATGTTAAGTGTAACTGGTCAATAAGTTTAAGTTTGTGAAAAGTAGATTATATGCATGCTTGATAAATTTCTTCTCTCTAGAGAATGAATTATTTCCTGTTCATATTTACTTTTGTATTTTTATGTTTTACCAATTCAATCCAAACTCATTAAAGAGAGATTTGTCAAATGGCGATTCAATAACTAATCTTTGTGGACACGATACGATATAACCTAAATATCACCCGATAAATTAATAACATACTCTTTGCTTGCCACTATACCGCTGTAACAAAATGGCGCCGTTGACGGGGATTGGTTCTATTGTTGTCGCATTGTGATAATTATTTTGTTTTTTAGTTTTATAATTAATGTGTATGTTGTATAGAAATTGTACATTAACTTGTATATGATATTTGTGCATATATAGGTTTTCACGTATTGTTGTGAATTGTCTCATTTTTGTAACATTTATTGTGTAATTGTTATGACACTTTCTTTAGGTTTGTGCGGTGTGACAATACCATGGCATGACAAGAGGAGGTTACTAGCTTGCACAATAAAGGTGTCGAGCTTACGACGTAAAACAAGCATGTTGTATTGTTTTTATTTGTGTTAGTTTAGGTAGTGTGATGACTTATGTTTTAACAAGTTGAACTCGGATTAGTTTTTAAATTTAAAATCTTCACTTTTCAACTTTTTAATTCACTTTCACCCGTTTGTTTCGTTATGTAAGTTGAGTTTTTCCGAAAGCTTATCGTGTTTAACTTGAGGAAGTTTGTTAAAAGTTTATAAATATTGTATGTTTTGTGTAGTTATCTAGTAATTAGCTTTAGTATTATTTTTCTAATTCTCTTGTTGTTGTTTGGACTCAAATTTTTGTCCGGTAACTTGTATAATATTGAGGTAATTTGTCAAGTTTGATCGTTTCAACTTGCGAATGCATGGTAATGATTTTGTTAAAGTTTTGTACACGTTTGAGGTATGTGTTTATCGCTTTCTATACTTTAGCATATTCATGATACTTAGAATTTTTACAATTTTTATGCCATTCATTCTTTCTTATACTTGTTTGTTTATGAATCACTTTAGTTTCCACCCTTTTTGTGAGGTAGCTTTCCATTGTTCACATTTGTTGGAGGTCACAATTCTTATTTTAACTAGATTTTATTATGCTTAATCTTTTGTTTTGTGTTGATTGTATGAATGCAAGAAAAAGATCAAGTCACTTTTGTTTCATTTTGAGCACAACTACCTAACCATATAGTTAATTCACCTTGTGAGTATGTGATCATTAGTAACCTCTGAGCTTTTTATGGATATTCATGTTGTTTTTTCTAAATACTTGTCTATGAGTGTTTAGTTCACCTTATTGCATGGATGTTGATTTGTTGTTTTCTTGAACCCTCAACCATTGTTTTGGTTTGAATTTTTATCTTGCCTTAGAAAGTAGGGAGTATTCACTAATATGTTGGTTGAACTCAAGTTGGGGAGAAAAGTGATTGTGTATTTATTGGTTGATTGCTATAAGGTTGAAAAGAAAAATAAAAGAAAGAAAAAAAATGTGAAAAAGAAGTGAAAAGAAAAAGAAAGAAAAAAATGAAAAAAAAAGCTTTGAAAAATAAAAACAAAAAGAGTTCAAATAATTGTGCTAATAAGTGATGTGTGTTGGTTTGAAATTTGGAATGAAGAAGAAGTTTGATTGAAATTATTTTTCTTGAGACTTTGTGAGTTGATCACTCCCTTAGGTTTAGGAAAGTTTTTGTTTCGATTAGCTTTAGAACTTATCACTTGTTTGTTTACCCGACCACATTACAACCTTGAAAAATCCTTGAGATTCTTGTTTTTAGATTTTCAATGTAACTTTTTAGATGAATGTATAATTTAGTCTATTGGTTTGCAAGATTGTTGGATGAGTGAAAATACCTCATTTTTGTGTGTTTTTCATCTACCGATGGTTGTGTTTGCTAAGTGTGATTCATTTGTGAACTAGTATTATTTTAGAATGTTTGGCATGAATTTTTTATTTAGCATTTGTTTCGTGTTTATGTTATAGTCGTAGTTTAGTGGTAAGTGTTTACTTTGTGTGTATTGTTTTTCATTTGAACCATTGCATTTGTTTTCCATTTTTAAAAACCTGTTGATTTGTGATTCTTTGATTATAATTCTTTGTTTATTTGAGTTATTTGACTTTGTTTAAGGACAAACAATGATTCAAGTTGGGGAGAGTTTGATAAGTGCAAAATTGTAGTTACTTTGTATATACTTTTTGTTGCACTTATCGACTTTTTTGTTGTTAATATCGTTGAATAATTCCTCGCTTTTTGTATAATTATGTAAAAATTATATTTAATCGATTTTTTGTGTATTTGTGTACCATTTGATAGTTTTCCATTCATTTTTAAGGTATTGATGCATATTTAGAGCATGAGCAATAAAGTGTCGAAGACACGACTTCAAACACGTGATTTTGAGTAACTCATCAATGAATAAGGCTCAAAATAAAAGAATAAAAACTATTAATTTGGTTGATATTTTGTCATTGTTAGAAAGATAATTTAATAAGCTTTCCAACACTTTGAACCAGGCACAAATCGGAGTTACGGTTCTCAAGTTATGGTTGAAACAATGCAGAATTTTCTACTGTTGCTTTTGGTGTATTTCGCCCGGCGGTTCCAGTTTCGCCCGGCGAAACTGGAAGGACAAAAATACGTTAAAAGGGGTAAAAACACTTTTTTAGGTTATGTTTTGGGTATTTTTTATCCCAACTCATCAAACCTTCAATTTTTGGTAGAGAGAGCTTAGAAAACAACTTTGGAGCTTGCATACGGATGATTCGGGGTGGATTGATCATCAATCGGCGCTGACAAACCGGAAGATTTTTGGTTCATTTCTCTTCCTCTTTGTGTATTTATATTTGGTTGGGTTTTGTATATGATTTTACTTTGAACTCATGTATATTTGTTGCCCATGGTGTTATATTTAATTTGCTTTACAAATCTGTGTCGATTGTTATCTTAGATTTTTGCTTTGTGCTCGGAGTTTGGGTTGTTATAGATATATACTGCTCAAATCCTTATCTAGGATGATTATTTGTTAGTTTTTTTTATTCTAGAGATAGATTTAGAGCTAACAATCTTTATGGGTGTTGAAGCTTAATGCTTCCGTGTTAGTTGTGTTGGTTGAGAGATCGTCGATACGAGTAATATGGATGTCTGCTATGTTGTTGAGATTGGATGAGAAATCGTCGCTGAGATGATATAGTAGTTCTCTCTACTTTGGGTTAGAAATAACTTAGGGAGTGAGCGATGCTAGATGACTCTGAGGATTATTGTAGGTTGAGTGTAATTGATCGATAAGTTTAAGTTTGTAAGAAGTAGATTATATACATGCTTGATAAATTTCTTCTCTCTAGAGAATGAATTCTTTCCTGTTATATTTACTTTTGTGTTTTTATGTTTTATCAATTCAATCCAAACTAATTAAAGAGATATTTGTCCAACAACTTTTCAATAACAAATATTTGTGGACACGATACGATATAACCTAAATATCACCTGATAAATTAATAACTTACTTTTTGCTTGCCGTTATACCGCTGCAACAGTATTGTTCTTGGAAGAAACTTGTAAGCAACTCCAAGTTATGTTCTTAGTTAGGAGAAAATTTATAAACGGTAGAGTTTAGCTTTGAGTCTTGACTAGGTATTGTCCTGAATGTGTATCTTCTATTTTGCTGTCATGGAAGTGTGTCTTCCTGTTGTTGTTTAATCGCTGCCTATGATTGAAGGGGATATGATGAGGGTCTCATACCTAGGTGAGTCTTAGGTATAAGTATAGCACGGGCAGTGATTAATTGAGAAGTTGTAAACTGATGAGTTTAGCTTCAAATTGATACTATCATAGTGGACTTGATCCTGGCTTGGTATGCCTCCAGAGTAGAAGAGCTGCTTTGAACTGAGTTAACAATTTTTTTGTGTTTATGATTTTCAGTAATGTTTATATTGTTTATGTAACACCCCATTTCTATCCAACTTATTATATAAAATCAGAGTTTCAAAATTTCCAACAACATATGGAATGTTACATTTTTAACTTAAAACAATGACATTCAATCACTTATAGTTTAGATACATAACACATAAAATTAGGATGAACCAATAACAACTTGTTTAATCTTTAAAAATAAAACAACTTTCATTACTACGCAGCAGATTCACAAAATTCAACTGGAAACATCATAACATCTTGTCCAACTCAAAATAACTTTAAGACAACAAGTGTTCAATAAAAACAACTTAAAATTAAGCAACATAATGAAAACCAACAATAAGAAAACATACATTCATCTCCCTGAGTGCTACGTATCAGAGCGACAACACCGACTCGGACTAACGAAGGTAACAACTATCCTTCTTGATTACCTGCACGTTACCAACAGAGAGCAACATTCAAACAGAAGGGGTGAGATATCGAACCATATAATAAAGTGTATGATAAATAATATATTAGATCGGATTATATAAAATCACCATTCACAACTTTCAATCAACATCAATCATCACAAGTCAATAACACAACAACTTAAATATGCAACACAGAATGTGACTCGTTACAATGCACATGCATGTGGTACCATTGGAGCAGAACTCTCAACATAAAAATCTTCCAATTAATAGAGGTGTCAACAAGGCATAAGCCGTCAACTTGATTTGCCAATCCAGGTCAACTTACCGAGCATCAGCTCCAACTTGATATGCTATGTATACGACATAGTATGAATGTCGGAGTAGCAACAACAAAATTTCATAGCAACGCAACAACAAACCAACATTGGCCATAAGCCTACAACTTAATATTTTGTCCATAGATAGAGGCAATTCAACAAGACACAACATCACCTGCAAATTCGCATTGTTAAACAAGAAACACGATACCACGAATCAACCAAAATTTACTACAATCAAACCGCGTAATTATTCCGACTATTACGACTATTTCTGGTTAATTAATTATCGGCTAAATACTTATTTCTAATTACAAAACTTCTACAATAGTATTCTACTAATAATACTAATTATTATTATTATTATTAATATTATTATTATATTAGTAAACTTGAAATGTCGATGCAGTATTTATGCATATGTCATAGTGAAGCATTGTATCAATATGTAATTCATATGAAGTAATATATATTAGCAATATGTCTATAAAAGAAGAAGTATCGTTACAATATTATTTCAAATAGTTATATGTATCGATAGTTAACTATCAAAAGTTACTAGACTGCTATTCAATATTTCTGCTACTTAAAACCAATTTGTTACTAAAATGTTTCTGCTAAATAATGCTTCTACTATTACCACTTTCTGCTATTGAATTACTTTCTGCTACTTGATAATTCATTATTCCTACTAGATATACATGCTACCTTTAATTCCACTATTCTGCTAATTATATATGCTACTTTATTTTATATGCTACATGTACTACTTGGTGGTCTATCTAAGCTTAAGTAATTTTGTGGTCACTTACTACTTTGACTAAAACAAATTTTCATACTAATAATAAATTATAATTTAGTAAAGATGCATTATTACTTGGAAACTCCAACTTACACTACTGACAACTCTAAACATGTCAGAATTACGCAAACAAATAAAAAGTAATTTTTTAATGATACAAAACAACTCTATTAATAACTTTAACAACACTATTGACAGCTCTAATAATTATATTGACAAATCAATTAACAATTATAACAACTCTATCGAAATTGAAAATAACTTAAATTAGCTAAATAATCCAAATAATTAACTCTAACTCAAAACTCTTAGAAATCATTATATTAATAACACTAAATCATTAATATAATTATTATTATCATTCTAATATTATATATTAGAAAACTAGAAACACAATTCTTCATTATTATATTAATGCTACATATATTATACTACTAAGTGAAATAATATATTCCTTTGCCGTTACTGTATATACACTATTATTCTCAACTTTAACTCACACATGTAGTAACTGATGCTAAAGGAGACGATGGTACATCACTCTAAAGTTTCTGTATGTATCATGGAAATTTAGGATTTCAAACTAAAAATATATAGTTATTAAGAATTGGAAAACATTGTGTTTTGTCTACTTTTTTTTCCAATAGCGTGAGACATATCAACCTTACTGATTGAATTGCTATTATGACCTGTAACTAGGGGCGGATGTACGTTTAGGCTAGGTGTGGCTATAGCCACACCAGATTTTTTTTTTTCTTCTAATATTAATATATATTTAATTAATTAATTAATTTTAATATTTAATATTATATAACTCTTCAACTCACTTTTATCTCTTAATTTTCTCTCTCTTTTATTTCTTTCTCTCACACAGTAAACTCTTTCTCTTCTTCTCAAACCCCACCAACTTCCATATTTGTCTCTTTCTCTCATTAATCCAATAACCCCACCATTTTGCATTGTTTATGGGTGATTGAAAATCAAAGGTAAACTAATTACTTCAAAATTTTCTTATTCTTTTGTTCTATTTGAGTTGAACCCTAAAACCCCAATTTGTTTTAAAAAAGTAAATTTTCAATTTCTCATAAATATTTTCTTTACAATAAATTGTTCTTATTATTTTCTTTATAGAGTGAATAGCTAATTTTAATGGTTTCATTGTTCTCTTTATATGATGAATAAATTTTTTCCTGTGCTTTCTAGAGACAAAGCTACTTCTTCGGTAAATCTAGAAGCATCGGAAACTCAACATCCAAGTGAGAGTATTAAAGTTGTCGATTATGAATTGTTGGAAACCGATCTAGGAATTAGGCCTCCAATTTCAAGCTATCATCCTGACATCCAAAATGAGGTAAGGAAAGCTTATTTAAAAATAGGTCGTCATAAACCTCCTTACAATTTTGTTTATCCTTGGTCTGTTCAAGATAATCAAAGACGTAGATTTTGCAAAAATTGGTTTGATTTGTATGATTGGATTGATTATAGTGAATCTAAGGACCTGGCATTTTGCTTGCCATGTTTTTTGTTTAAGAATGTCTCTAAATACGGGGGAGATCACTTTGTGACAGAGGGGTTTGGTGACTGGAAGAATTCTCACAGATTGGCTAATCATGGAACTTCTTCCAATAGTCATATTGATTGTGTGCATATGAGTTACGCTCTCATGAACCCAAACCAAAGTATTAAGGCTGCATTTGTTAATCAAACTAAACAAATGAATTCTGAATATCGTGTTCGTGTAAACACATCTCTTATAGCTACTAAGTTTCTTTTGAGGTGTGGCATGCCATTTAGAGGGAGTGACGAGTCCTTTAACTCTTTATTTAAGGGGCCATTTCTTGAGTTAGTGGACACTCTAAAGGAAATTAACCCAGAGATAGCTAAGGTAATAAATTGTGCTCCAGGAAATAACTTTATGACTGCCCCTAAGATTCAAAAGGATCTTGCTGCTGCTTGTGCATGTGAAATAACTAAACAAATTGTATGTGATATTGCGGATGATGTGTTTTGTGTTTTGATTGATGAATCCGGTGACGTTGCTAGTAAAGAACAAATGGCTGTTGTTATTCGCTATGTTAATAGTGATGGTTTAGTAAAAGAAAGGTTTCTTGGGATTGTTAGTGTTAAAGAAACAAGTGCTAAGTCACTTAAGGAGGCACTTGAGAAGTTGTTGTCTATTAATGGATTGAGTTTATCTAGCATAAGGGGGCAAGGATATGATAGAGCGAGCAATATGCGAGGTAAGTTTGGTGGTTTGAGAACTTTAATTCAAAATGAAAATCCATCAGCTTATTATGTGCATTGTTTTGCCCATCAACTTCAATTAGCACTTGTTGCATGTGCTAAGACTCACAAAGATGTTAGTGGTTTTTTCGGTAAGGTCAATATGCTTGTTAATTTCATACGGTCTTCTAACAAGAGACAAGAATTGCTTCGAGACAAACAAGTATCTCAATTTGCTAAATTGATTGAAGAGGGTGAGATAGAGACTGGTAGTGGATTAAATCAAGAATCGTCTATTGCTAGAGCGGGTGACACTCGTTGGGGTTCCCACTTTAGGACTCTCACTAGTTTGATGACTTTATATGGTGCCATTATTGAGGTACTTGAAGAAGTCGGGAAAGATACGTCATTTGAAAAATATGGTGAAACTATGCTTTTGCTAGATGTGCTTCAGTCCTTTGATTTTATTTTCATGTTATACATGATGGTTGAGATTTTAGGATTTACAAATGATTTAAGTGTAGTGCTACAAAAGCGTGATCAAGATCTTTTGAATGCTTTATCACTTGTCAAAGCCACCAAACAGGAATTACAAGAAATGAGAAATGATGGATGGGAAGAACTTATATCTAAGGTTATGGAAATTTGCAATAAGCATGATATTGATGTGCCTGATTTGGATGCAGCGTACGTGCAAGGGAAGAAACCTAGACGACATGCTATCACTTCTAGTGTTTCTAATTTGCATCATTATAAGCATGATTGTTTATGTAGTGTTTTAGATTTGCAGTTGCATGAGCTCAATGCTAGGTTTGATGAAGAGAATACTGAACTTTTACAATGTGTTTCATGTTTGAGTCCCTCATCATCATTTGAATCTTTTGATGTGAAAAAATTATTGAGGATGGTTAAACTTTATCCAAATGATTTTGTAGATGTGCCGGAAGTGGAGGTACGACATCAGCTTCAGAATTATGTTAGAAATGTTCGATGTGGTCCAAAATTTGCAAATTTAAACGGACTTTCAGATCTTTGTGCAAAACTTGTGGAAACAAAAAAATGCAACACTTTTGATATAGTTTATAAGCTTCTGAAGTTGGCTTTAGTCTTGCCAGTAGCAACTGCGAGCGTGGAACGTGTTTTTTCAGCTATGAAGTTTGTGAAGAGACAGCTATGTAACAAAATGGGTGATCAATGGTTAAATGATCGTCTTGTAACTTTTATAGAAAGAGATGTTCTTGGAACAATTAACAATGATGTTATTTTAGCTCATTTTCAAGAAATTGATACTAGACGGTTTTCATTGTAAATACACTTCATCAAACAATATTATTTTTTGTTTTCAATATATTTTAGTCGATAATTTCTTTTATGTTTAGCCACACCAATATATAAAGTCTGGATCCGCCCCTGCCTGTAACTAGATTATATAATTCAATAGAAAACATCAAATATAATTTGTCATCATATTCAAAAATTTAACATCTAAATCTAATGATGTCAAAACCATAAAAATTATATATTTCAACTCAAACATGTTTCTATCCATCATACATTATCATATAAACCCCATAATCATATGAAAACTCACCATTACCATTCATCACATACCCTATTATAGAGTCAAAACTGCATCCTTACCTTGAATTGAAGGTTGCTCTAACTCTTTGATTGCACTTAGTTTTGCCTCATCTTTGCACTTCTAGGTATCTCTTCCAAAACCCTTATTTCCTCTCTTTCTGCCAAAACCTATTATTTCTCCTCTTACTGCTACTTCTACTTCTTAGTATTCTAAAATAACTAATATAATATTATTATCATTATATTATTCTTATTGGGCTTAAATTTCTACACCTCCCTTTCTACTACTTCTAACATTAAAATAGGCCTACATAAATAATAATAATAGTATTATTCAATATTAATCCTACAACTTAATCAACTAACTAATTCAACTAAGAATGACACAACGTAAATCAATATTTCACAACGTTGAAAATTTAATCAAAAAATATTCGAAAATATTTAATTAAATAATTAATTAAATATTGGACATTACAATTTATACCTTACCTGTGTTGTTTAAGTCAGATCAGATGTCCCAACATGTCATGGGATATTTGAAGTCTGATATACCATAATTTAATTAGTATCAGAGCAGACATCATGTTCTATTTCTGAGTGAGATCCTGGGATGATACTTTCTGATCATGGGCAAGGAATGAGGTATTTACTGAAAATTTGTTTGAACTTGGATAAGTTCATATTGTGGTTTGAATGGTCCCTATAAGTGGAGGATATACTGTTCATGATAGAGTGTATATTAGACATGTCTGTTGTCACCAGGCTTGTAGCTTTGACGGTGAGCTGCTGTTTTAGATTTGATTTATTTTCAAACCTAGGTTGTTTTACTTGCACTTGGACTGGGTGATTGTGTGCAAGGTATTTGTGTTGTGCCTAAAGGATGTTGAGGAGCGATTGGTGTGTGTTTTTTCTGCTGGTATCTATTGTAACCCTGGTTGGTATGTGTGATACGGTGGGAAGAGAATTGACTGTTTTGGATATGCTGGTTCGCGTTTTGCGTTTGTTTTCACAAAATGTTGTGGTAAGCAAGAGTCGCCACCGTATTTTATTTTATCCAACAAGGAAAGGAAAAAAGCACAGAAAAATTCCTTTTTTCGAGATATTTCTCGGGTCCGGGGAGTAGATTATAGAAAGGGAAGGTGTTAGCATCCTTTCTATCCGTGGTTATCCACGGGCTCTTAGGTACTTGCTCAAAGTGTTTTCAAAAATTTGCTTTTTCTTTGTGATTGTGGGTTTGGAAAGAGTTTTTTGCTTGAAAGGGGTGTAAGTGCGAAAAGTTTTTGATTTATTTTAAAAGGAGCAAGTACTTAAGAACCATCTACCTACTCAAAAAGGAATTAAACTGTACAAGTGTCCTTTAGACAATACTATCCTACTATTGAGGAGTAGGTAGCATCGTCGTTGGAGTTTTCGGGTCAATTCGATTAAGGGACGTGTGGTCACTAAAGCAATGTTAGGACGCCTTAGTGGTAACCCTAATGTCTTAGATCATTTTATCCGAGGCAACCGTTTCGAGGCAACTTATGATCTTTGGACAAGAGGGCAACCTCTAAAACTTCCTATACTCAATGACCACGTTCGAGGCAACCAAGTGAGGTGTACCCTAAGAGTGCGCATGTGCGAGTGTGTCAATTCGGTTAATTTTTATTTGTACATGTCAATGGTTATCTATGTTGATTTTAAGTAAAAGATTAATCTTGTCATGCATTGCCTATTTATCAAACATCTAACAGTTAATATTGTGCAGAAATTAAATTGCGGGAAATTAATCTAAGCTATTACAAGGCGTCAGGTATTTACATCGCCAAAGACAAACCCTTTAAAATTAAATTGTGAAAAGTAAATAAAAGCGATAAATAAATAAATAAAATCCTAAGTTAAAAACTATTACATTCCCGAAACAGTTACAATATTGGATAAAAATAATACGCGCGCGAGAAAATTAAATCGGAGTATCTTAGGGTATTGACCCTTTTTATTAAATAAAGCATATTTTTGTTATTTTTGAATTAAGAATTAAGTCTAAATTAACAATTGAATTAATTAATTAAATGAAAATATTTTTGGGTTTTTTATTTTAATTAAGGAAATAAAATAAGAATGGTCAAAAATGTTAAAAACCTAATATTCTAATTTGATTTTAATTTATTGCAAAATATATTATTGTTAAACCTATTTAAACTAAATAAATTAATTAATGTTTATTTACAAAAATAAATAATGAAATTAATGGATTTTATAAAAATATTATTTTTTGTTGTTTCTGATTTTTTATGAAAAAAAGATTAGTTGGTTAATTAATTAATTAAGATAATAATAATAATAAAACAAAAATAGGAAAATAATGAAAAGAAAATAAAATAAAAACAAACTCAAGGGGTATTGGGCCTGATCTGGGTGTATGATCAGAAGTTTTTGAGGCCCACTAGCGCTCTAGCCTGTTTGACCCTTGTGATTTCCTGCGTGCTTGTTGACCAGGGAGTATGGTGGATACTCAATTCTGGCTTTTGGATCTTGGTCTGAAGCTACTTGGCACGTTGATCTCTGCAAGCGCATGGTGGATTGCATCTTTGACGTTGCACAAAATTGCCTGAAAACAAAATTTATCAAAGTTTTGGGGGACCTAGGATTCGAACCCAGGTCCCAATGCTCAATGACACGCTTCCTTGGCCAACTCATCTACGCTGCTTCTTTGTTAGTGGAATGTACAACAAACATTATATTCAAAACAATTAATTATGCCCTGAAAAATAAAAAACGCGCTAACAATTTAAACAAGCCAATGACGCTAAGCCACGTAATCGTCTTCCCCAATGCATCCCTGGTTCGTTTACCTGCGGATTTTTATCCTTATGAAGATTCATATGGTATTTCAAAAATCTCTCACAGGCCATGAAAATACCATCCAAGAACATGGATGTGTTCGTCTCTGCCTCCTGAGTATCCCTATAACCATTATTTGATCCAATTTTCCCTGTAACTCAAACGCCTAAAAACAACACATGTAAACCCTAGATTCGGGCATTGTAATACAGGCTATGAAAATCAAATTGAATAATGCAGAATTGTTGGAATTTGAATATTAAGCATGATGGTACAAATAAATTGGCAAAAAGATGCAAGAGAAACGATTCACGATGCCATGTTCAGAGCTTGGTTCATGATGACTTACAGTGAGTTTTAGGCAACGAGAAGGCTTGATTTTGATTGGTATCGCTTCAGGGGATGCCAGGGAAGAGAGTTATGTCAAGCTTTTTGTTTGAATCGAGCTCCAATGTTGTTTTTGATCTCCAAGTTTTCAAGCTTTTTCACAAACTTCTTCTGGCCGTTTCAGCAGTGCTTTGTGCGTGTCCTTGATCCCTAATGCTTGTGTGAGTGTTATAGAATGAATTTAGGTCAACACTTGGGCCATAATCCATATGCATTGAAGATTCATGATTTGATTTTGATCACCATTATCAAACTTCCAAAAATAGCTCAAATCTGATTTTTTATGCATGAATAAGCCTTGATACGAATCTGATTTAATATTGATTAAAAATGAATTAAATCAATAGAAATTAAATAAAATAGAAAAATAAATGAATGGCCATGAAATCAAATATGGGACACGTGTGTGGCATGACAAGACCATATCAAGTGGGAAAAAGTGGGCCCTTTTGTCAAAAATTGGAGTTTTGAGGATAGTTGAATTTTGGCAAATTTGAAAAAATGCCCAACTTCAACAATGCATAACTTCCTCAATTTTGAACCTTTGGAGGTGTTCTTGGACTTTTTAGAAACCTTGAGATGTCCTCTAATCAACCCTTTTTGTCTCATCTAATTTTTATGTTCCATGCTCAAGTTATAAGCTTTGGAAAAAATGTGTTTTTGTTGACTTTCAAAAATGACCTATAATGTCCAAATTTGTAACTTTTTGTGAGAGCATTTCTTGATCTTGGGGTGTGAAGATGGATTGTAGGAAATTGCATCCTCTTAAAAATGAGATTTGTATGGGTCATTTCTAATAAAGTATGAGAAAGTTACGCTTGGTAAAAGTTGAGTTGACTTTTCCTACAAAACCCTAATTTAGCAACTTTTGAATCTTGATGAATCTTGAGCAATCCTTGATGAATCATGATCAACCCTTGATAAAATGATGAATTATCCTTCAAAATGAGAATTTTGACAAAAAATCTTGAGGTTTGACTGTATTTGGGACACAGTTGACTTTTGCCCTAGCATAGTCGATTTTTGGGCCTCTTGAGCAATTGACTGACCAAACTTCCTCTGCAAGGCTTGAAATTTGACATGGATGAACTTAAGAACATATTAATACATTGGGAAGCACTTTATGCCATTTTTATATGAGGACCTTAATGCAACACAAAACCCTAATTTTGACTTGACTGCCTTAGGAGGTGATTTGACTGTCCAACCCTTGAGCCAACTTGAGCAACTTGAAGATTATTCTTGACATGTATTGAGGGATATGGGGGGGGGGGAATTTTGGGGTACAACAGTTTCCCCTGTTCAATCTTCTTAAACCTGAGGATATAGATTGGCGTTCGGGCCTTTCATGATCCGAAGGTGGAAGATGATTGAACACTAGAGTGCCCAGAAATTTGCACTCGCATGAAGTAGCATTTGTCTTGTGATATCGGGAATGGGCTTACAGATGCCATTTGGAGATTGTTGGTAGGAGGATGGGCTTACAGATTCCATCTACAGGAGTGTCGATCGCATAAGAGATTCCTTAGCGAGAATTTGCACACTTGTGGTTTGTAGAAGATTTCGCTGGGGAAGTCTAACTTTTGTTGAGATTTGGGAACTTGCCTGTACTTCAACTGAGAGAATGCCTCGGCTGAGTCTTAAGAACCTGTCCATAATCAATTGGGGGGAAACATCAAGATCTAGGAACTGTCTGGTGCTCAACGTAGTATACCGTTGAGGTTAGAGAACTCGTCCACACTATGACGGAGGAAAACATCAAGATCTAGGAACTGACTAGTGCTCAACGTAGTATACCGTTGAGGTTATAGCACTCGTCCACACTATGACGTAGGGAAACATCTTTATCAAGATCTATGAACTGTCTCATGCTCAATATAGTATACCGTTGAGGTTATAGCACTCGTCCACACTATGACAGAGGAAAACATCAAGATCTAGGAACTGACTCGTGCTCAACGTAGTATGTCGTTGAGGTTATAGCACTTGTCCACACTATGACGGAGGAAAACATCAAGATCTAGGAACTGACTCGTGCTCAACGTAGTATACCGTTGAGGTTATAGCACTCGTCCACACTATGACGGAGGAAAACATCAAGGTCTAGGAACTGACTCGTGCTCAACGTAGTATACCGTTGAGGTTATAGCACTTGTCCACACTATGACGTAGAGAAACATCTTCATCAAGATCTAGGAACTGTCTCGTGCTCAACGTAGTATACCGTTAAGGTTATAGCACTCGTCCACACTATGACGGAGGAAAACATCAAGATCTAGGAACTGACTCGTGCTCAACGTAGTATGCCGTTGAGGTTATAGCACTTGTCCACACTATGACGTAGGGAAACCGTCGAGATTGAGAACCTTATTCGAAATTCAACCGAGGATAATTTAATTAAGATCTAAGAACCGGTCAGGTCTTCGACGTAACTGATAAATTTAACTGTATCTTTCCTGAAAGGTAAAGGTCAGTCATATGCAATGCATGATATGGATCAGGCAATGATGTTCTCAAAATAAATGAGATTGTATTTTCATGATGCGTATATGCATGTATCATGATGTATGGAAGTGTGATGTTTTAGCTTGGGAAAATAAATCCCGGAGTTGCTGGAGAATAAAGTTGAATGCTTCGCTTTCGTTGGGGATGGTGGACGAAGGTGATGAATTTGTAGGAGAGAAGAACTTCGTTGGGGGATAAACTGATGAAGAGATTATTCTGAGGGGAATTACTCTGTGGGGAAGAGATGTTCTATTGAGGATTTTAACGATAAACTCCGCTGGGGATGGATTACCGTTGCTGGTGATATTGAGTCTGTTGAGGATAGAAGTCCTGCTGGGGGGAAAGAAAGAACTTCGCTGGGGATGATCTTTCAGTTGCAACTTACTGAGGATAAACCAGTTAAACTCTTGTGAGGATAACCTTATGAATTTGGCTGGGGAGGTTTATTGGTGCTCTGCAGGGGATAAGCTTCCAGAATCTACTGGGTAAGATGATTCAACTCTGGCGGGGAAGCTTGTTTAGATTGCGCTTGGGAAACGGCTCCACTAGGGGTATCTTGTATTCCGCCGGGGAACATTATTATACTTTGTTTGAAGAATAATAAGACTGCCGGAGATGCTCTTATACTTGTTGGGGAATATCTTTATACTCCGCTGGGGAAGATTAAGATCTTCTGGGGATACCACACCTTCTTGGGGTTGATGGTAGACCAACTCTTCTTGGGGGAGAGTATCGCTGATTTGTTCAACTGTAAGTCCTAGCTGGGAGAGCTACCATTACTGTCTTACTCTGCGGGGAGTGATGGTATCTTGGTCATATTCTTCAGCTGAACCTACCTTGGTACCTTGGTGGACAGAGCAACTAGACAGCTCGGACAATTCTTATTGCCCCTGCTTCTGTTATTACCCATAATTCGTCCTTTGTTTCGCATGTAAATTTTTATGAGCAACAATTAATGTCAAATGCATATATCAAAAAATGAACATTGGACGTTCTTTGCAAAACAAAACAGATAAAGGAAAAACAATTTGAAATTTGTCTGAAAATGAATTTGTATTGATTTTGAAGTTTGCCTGTAAATAGGCGTTTTTGTACAAGAGGTTGACGTCCTAGTAAGAGAACGCCGCCGAACAAATAGAATTTATACAATTTATGAAAAGAAAACAAAACGGCTATGTGAATAATTCCACTGGGTTCCAACTCTACTATTGCCTTTATATCTTCAAGCGTCTCATCACTTTGCTGCTTAGTTGAAGATGAATCTGATTGATTAGTGTCGTCCGAGCTTGATAATCGATGCCGAAGTCTGGATGCGAGGTGATCCAATGAGACATAGTGTTACACTTTAATCCCTAATTTTTTCCTGGACCGCCCTTTCGGGTTTTCAGTCCACCGGGATACCCCTTTTTGCCCAAGCCGCCTTTTCAGGTTTTCGACTTGCCGGGTGTACAGATTTTTTTTTATTTTCATCCCTTATTTTTGCCCGAACCCTTTTGGTTCGCCGGGAAGCCCTTATTTTTGCCTAGGCCAGTCAACCTAGCAGGTCTTTGATTATGCGTAGTATCTTTTCACTATGTCTGTATTGACGGGGTGAGGAAGGTCGTCACCATCCATGGTGGTTAGAATCCTAGCTCCTCCTGAGAAGATGTTCTTAACCATAAATGGCCCTTCGTAAGTAGGGGTCCATTTGCCCCTGGGATCACCTTGAGGTAGAATAATACGCTTGATTACCAGGTCCCCAACTTGATACTCTTGTCTTCTGACTTTCTTGTTAAATGCCTTGATCATCCGTTTTTGGTACGTCTGACCATGACAAATAGCAGTAAGTCTCTTTTCGTCGATTAGGTTCAGCTGATCAAGTCGGGCCTAAATCCAGTCATCTTCATTCAGACCTGCATCCTTCATGATCCGAAGAGAGGGTATCTGAACTTCAATAGGCAAGACTGCCTCCATGCCATAAACCAAGGAATAGGGTGTTGCCCCTGTTGACGTCCGTGCTGAGGTACGGTATCCATGAAGAAAAAACGGTAACATCTCGTGCCAGTCTTTGTATGTCACTGTCATCTTCTGCACAATCTTCTTAATGTTCTTATTTGCTGCTTCGACAGCTCCATTCATCTTCGGCTGGTAGGGAGAAGAGTTATGATGTTTTATCTTGAATTGCTCGCAGAGCTCAGTGATCATCTTGTTGTTAAGATTGGTACCATTATCCGTAATGATCCTCTCCGGTACACCGTATCGACATACCAGGTTGTGCCGAATGAACCGTGCCACGATGTTCTTGGTTACCGTAGCAAAGGAAGCTGCTTCAACCCACTTCGTAAAGTAATCAATCGCTACCAGGATGAAACGATGCCCGTTGGATTCCGTAGGTTTGATCTCGCCAATCATATCAATGCCCCACATTGCAAAAGGCCAAGGTGCCATCAAGACGTTCAGAGGAACTGGAGGTATGTACACCTTATCAGCATAGACTTGGCACTTGTGACATGTCCGAGAATGCTGATAACTGTCGACTTCCATTGTGGACCAATAATATCCTGCCCGAAGGATTTTCTTTGCCATGGTATGTCCACTGGAATGAGTCCCGAAAGTACCTTCATGAAGCTCTGCCATGATCCTTTCTGCTTCAATCTTTTCTACACAACGCAGTAAGGTTGAATCATGGTTACGCTTGTAAAGGATGTCATTGCTGATGAAGAACTTCGCTACGAACCTTCTCAGAAACTTCTTATCATTAACAGATGCACCCTCGGGGTATTCCTGAGCTTCAAGATACCTTTTCACCTCATGAAACCAGGGCTTTTCTATTATCTCTTCAGTCTCAAGATCACAACAATGTGCAGGCTCGTCCA
This sequence comes from Vicia faba, assembly GCA_948472305.1. Lineage (NCBI taxonomy): Eukaryota > Viridiplantae > Streptophyta > Magnoliopsida > Fabales > Fabaceae > Vicia > Vicia faba. The sequence goes on along the minus strand of OX451737.1, from coordinate 1,571,193,915 downwards.
ATCTTTCAATGATGATCCGGGGAGCTTTGTTGTCCCAATTGACCTTGAACATAGAAGACATCGTAGCTAACACATCCGCTAACTGATTCTCCTCTCTAGGGAAGTGCTCAAAGGTTATTTCCTCGAAATGGGGAAGCAACGTCAATACATACTCCTTGTAAGGAATAAGATTTGGGTGTTTCGTATCCCACTCGCCTTTGATCTGACTGATCACAAGAGCGGAATCTCCGAAGACACTCAGAAACTTAATCCTTAGGTCAATTGCTGCTTGAAGACCCATGATGCATGGTTCATACTCCGCCATATTGTTGGTGCAGTTGAAACATAATCGGGCGGTGAACGGAGTATGGGAGCCTTTAGGAGATATGATCACGGTGCCAATGCCATTACCCAAAGCGTTCGAAGCTCCATCAAAATACATAGACCATCGGGATCCTTCCTCAGGTCCTTCATCCGGTCCAGGTGTCTCACAATCAGTCACTACCATGATATTCTCGTCCGGAAATTCAAAGTTCATAGACTGGTAATCATCCACTGCTTGGTGCGCCAAATGGTCTGCCAATACACTTCCCTTGATTGCTTTTTGAGTCGTGTACTGGATGTCATACTCAGTCAAGATCATCTGCCATCTTGCTATTCTTCTGGACAAGGAAGGCTTTTCGAAAATATACTTGATTGGATCCATCTTTGATATCAACAGAGTAGTGTGAGTCAGCATATACTGTCTCAGCCGGCGAGCAGCCCATGCAAAAGCGCAGCAAGTTTTCTCAAGCAGTGAGTATCGGGTCTCACAGTCGGTAAACTTTTTGCTAAGGTAATAAATAGCATGCTCTTTTCGGCCAGACTCGTCATGCTGCCCCAGCACACACCCCATCGAGTTATCGAGTACTGTCAAGTATAAGATCAGAGGTCTCCCTTCAACTGGTGGCATTAGGATGGGTGGCTCTTGGAGATACTCTTTGATTCTTTCGAAAGCGGCCTGACATTCATCATTCCAACGTACCACTTGGTCCTTCTTCAGCAACTTAAAGATTGGTTCACAAGTAGCAGTCAGGTGAGAGATGAATCGGGAAATGTAGTTCAGTCGTCCCAGGAAGCCTCTGACCTCTTTCTTTGTCTTGGGAGCTGGTATCTCTTGTATGGCTTTCACCTTGGCAGGGTCCACTTGAATGCCTTTGTTGCTTACAACGAAACCCAGCAGCTTACTAGACCTTACCCCGAAGGTGCACTTGTTCGGGTTCAATCTCATCTTGTACAACTTCAATCTGTCAAATAGCTTCTGTAGATGGTCAAGGTGTTCTTCCTCGGTCTGGGATCTTGCAATCATATCGTCGACGTATACTTCAATCTCATGATGGATCATGTCATGAAACAAAGCAACCATGGCGCGCTGATACGTTGCCCCAGCATTCTTCAACCCAAAAGGCATGCCTTTGTAGCAAAAGGTGACCCACTGAGTAACAAAGGTGGTCTTCTCCATGTCTTCGGGAGCCATTTTGATCTGATTATAACCGGAGAACCCATCCATAAAGGAGAATACCTTGTGTTGAGCAGTATTGTCAACCAGAACGTCGATGTGAGGTAGAGGGAAGTCATCCTTGGGGCTTGCCCTGTTCAAATCCCTGTAGTCAACACACATTCGAACCTTCCCATCCTTCTTCGGCACAGGAACCACATTGGCGACCCACTGAGGGTAAGAAGTAACTACTATAAAGTCGGCGTCAAACTGTTTCATAACTTCAGCCTTGATTTTCTCGGACATCTCTGGGCGCATACGGCGAACCTTCTATTTCACTGGAGGACAGTCTTCCTTGGTAGGCAGGCGATGAACCACAATGTCGGTATCTAAACCAGGCATATCTTCGTAATACCAAGCAAAGATCTCAACGTAGTCACGCAGCATTTGAATCAACTGTTGTTTCACACTAGGCTCCAGATTGGCACTAACTTTGACTTCCTTCTTGTCTGCCTCAGTACCCAGATTCACTGTTTCCACTGGCTCTTCATGTGGCTGAATGGCCCTCTCTTCCTGGAATAGCAGTCTTGGAAGTTCAACAGGCACTTCGCAATCATCTTCACCTTCGTCTTCGGCTAAGTTGATCAGATTTTCGAAGTCATAACTGGCAGTAGCAGAGTCGTTACCAGTGAGATCCAGAGTGGATGTGGACCTGTATATGTGAGTGTGTGTAAAATAGCTGTTTTGCAATATATAATAAAGAAAGACAAGGAGCGCAAAATTTGAAATGCAAAAGACGTCCAATGCTTTTATTAATGATATATGAAAATGGCACACAAAAACCCTCACAAATGAAGCCACGGTGCCCCGGGTAAGACACCGGGCCATAAAATTTCACAACATTGTCTGTTACAAATTCAAAACAAAGAGTCCATTACTGGTTAACAAAAGTAATAGAGATGAAGTCCTTTGTTGTCCAGTTGTTTGGTCCACCATTGGTCGTAGGATACATCCAGCAGTCGACTTCAGACTCCTCCACATCCTCTTCAATGGAATTTACTCCCGAGTTGCTGATAAACACGGGAGGTCTTCCAATCCTTGCATTACGAACAACCCTCTGAGCTTCTGCAGTAAAACCCAAACCAAACTTGTTAGTCTTCTGAGTGAAATCAGGAAGTCGGCCCCAATTTGTACACTCACCCTTCTCAATAACAGCTCAGGCATCCTTTAAGGAAGCCATCTTCATAGGAGAATCTTCAACTACAGTCTCAGTTGATGCCAGTGTCTGAGGAACCTCTTCAAAGTGCTGAAATGGGGTCTCAATGAACTCCCCATCCATCTCTACGTATCTGAACGAGTTGAGGTGGCTGACCATGTACTCTTCCTCCCCTTGAATTGTCACAATCTTTCCTCTGACAGGGTACTTCAGCTTCTGGTGGAGCGTTGAGGTTACGGCCCCAGCTTTATGGATCCATGGACGACCCAGCAAACAAGAGTAGGATGGCCGAATGTCCATCACATAGAACATAGAAGTGAAGACCTGAGAACCAACTTTAATTGGAATATCAACTTCACCGTGCACCATCCTTTTAGACCCATCAAAGGCCCTGACAACGATGTTACTTGGTGTTAACTCTAACCCTTCGCAATCCAACTGGTCCTGAGCTTTCTTAGGCAAGACGTTCAGTGAGGAACCAGTATCAACCAATACATGTGAAAGAGTAGTGCCCCTACATTCAATGGATACATGTAGGGCATCGTTATGGTTCTTCCCTTTAGCAGTCAAATCAGCGTCGGAAAAACCCAAACCATTATCAGCAGTTAAATTAGCCACACAATCTGTAAACTGATCAGCTGATGTCTCTTGTGGCACGTGGGCGGACTTCAGGAAGGTAATCAGAGCCTTAGCATGGGCCTCTGAACACAACAACAGTGACAACATAGAAATCTTGGATGGGGTTTTCCCCAGTTGCTCAACTACGTTGTAATCACTCTTCTTAATAATCTTCAGAATCTCTTCCATCTCCTGTTTGGAAGCTTCAACAGTGATTGTCTTCGGTGCCTCCGTCTGGGCAGGCACATCAGTGGTGATCCCTTTGCCCCGAGCGTCAGATGACTCGGCGACAGGAGTAGAACTAAGAACTTGATCAGGAATGTCAGTAGGTACACTTGCAGGTGTAATGACAATAGGTCTTAGGACAGTTGGTGGAGCAATATCAGGTGAGAAAAGTCTACCGTTGCGGGTGACTTTAGCAGGTCCAGTAATGTTGCTGAAGCCGGTATCAGCATCAAACTCTTTCTTAACTCCTAGAACATAAACATTTGCCCCATAGTGCCAAGGGACAGCTTTGTCAGAGGTGTAGGGGATGGGCCCCAGAATAGTGATGATTACAGGTGCGATCTTCGGAACAGACGTAATTCTAACAGGCTTCCTCGAGGGAGCCTTGGAAGAATTATTGAAAATAGTAATAATGGCGACTTCTTCAATAGGAATGGAAGGAACAGTAATCTTCTCAAACAGGATCTCCTTATTATCCATCAGGTTTTGGATACCTGACTTCAGAAATGGGCAACCAGTAGGTAAAACAGAACACATATGGCAACCTTCGCCGCAGCCCGGAAATAAACCGGCTAGCAACAGGTTCTTCTTGACAGTCATCAGAGGGGTAACAATATCATCCACGGAAACTACAAACGAGTCTTCCTCTATAGAATTTACTCCATGTTTGGGCATGGGAGCAGTCACAACATTAGGCCTTTCGTGCGCCTCGAACTCAATCTCCTTTGCATCAATTAAGTCTTGCACCTTGTTCTTCAAAACCCAACAATCGTCCGTATTATGCCCCGGGCTATCAGAGTGAAAAGCACAACAGCCATTAGGGTTATACCTTGGTGATGTGGTATTTGGACTTTTCGGAGCTTCCTTTAGAATTACCAGATTGGTCTTCAGCAACTGGGGCAGAATCTGAGACAAAGTCATGCTGATACGAGTAAATTGCCTTCGAGATCTCTCGTCCTTCTGTTGATTATTGTGCTGAGGAGCACCAGCAGGTTTTGAAATAATAACCGCATTGACAGCTTGGCGGTGTTCAGGTATATTCTGTCTTCTTGCACTGTAGACAGCACTGGACTCTTTCTTAAACGGCTTCTTCTCAGTGCTTGATGAGGCACCCTTCTGTATCTTTCCAGCCTTAATACCAGCTTCAATCCTCTCACCAGTCAAAATAAGATCTGTAAACCCAGCTGAAGAGCTTCCAATCAGATGGTTAAAGAACGGACCAGACAGGGTCCCCAAAAACATGTCAACAAGCTCACGATCAGCCAAAGGTGGTTGCACCCTTCCGGAAAGGTCTCTCCACTTCTGCGCATACTATTTAAATCATTCACCTGTTCCAATTGATATACCCTGGAGTTGGGTACGTGTAGGAGCGAGGTCGGAGTTGTACTGATACTGCCTGTAAAACGTAGTAGCCAAATCCTCTCAGCTGCGGATACTAGCTTCGTCCAACTGATAGAACCACTCAAGTTGAGTCCCTGAGAGATTGTCCTGAAAGAAATGGATCCACAAGTTCTTATCAGCAGTGTAAGGCTTGATCTTTCTTACATATAACCGGAGGTGCAGCTTTGGACAAGAAGCTCTGTCATACTTGGCAAAGGCAGGTGCCTTGAATTTGTGGGGAATCACCACCCCAGATGATAGACCTAGATCTCCAAAATCCAGACCGGGTACCTTCTGTATTTCCATAACGCTCAAACGGTCTTCCAGCCGTTTGTACTTATCCTCAGCAGGAGGATATTGTTCTTCATTGTAGTCTGTCTCGTTGTCAGAGACCATAGGGCTAGGAGCCCTCCTTTCTTGTGGACTTTCTTTCCCTCCAGATGAGGTGGTCAGATCAACTTCATTTTGCAACCCGTTTCCAAACCTGCGTCCAGTATTGAACAGGATGGTCCTCTTCTTCTTCTTCTTCTTTTTCTCCTTCAGAATCAAGGTCTTCAGGTCCTGCTGACCCTTAGCTAGATTCATGAACAGTTCCTGAAATTGGGCATTCTGGGTCTGGAGGGCCTTGATAGCTTGCTCAGTGGAAGGTTCAGCAGACATGATGAGCGCTGAAATAAACAGCGAAGAAGATAAGAGACCTGTAAAGGGTACCTGTTTATGAAGTGCATGGGATGAAATGCGTATGATTTATGATTTCAAAGACAATCGGGATTCAAATTTGTAAACAAGAAAGGAAACATACTTTATTAGATTTAAACTTCAAATTTTAAATTGTTCAACAAACTGCCCTTAGGCGTTACAAGAATGGAAATACTGAAAAGTAAATAAAAATTGTAAAAGAAATCATCAAAGGTCCATCAATGCTCCCATGGTCTCTTCTTCTCAGTGCGGACATAATCATTCAGAATCCGCTCATTCTCCAACTGCCTAGTCAGCTTCTGGATCTTCTGCTCTTGTTCATTGAACTTCTCTCAGTAGGAATCCCATTCATCCCTCAATTGCATCCAAGACCTCTTCAGTGTCCCAATATCAGTGGGCATATAAGGGTGGAGAATAGTTGGAAGAACCCCCTCCTCATTAGCAACTTCAAGAGTAACAGGCCTGACAGCTTCATATGGCATACCTAGCTTCTGGGCACGGATGCGGACCCATCTGAGATATGGATCCATTGGCAGAGAAGTCTTTGGACCCAATTCATGTGGATCAGATTGGTGAACTCTGTCCCAAGCTCTTATGAATCTACGACGCAGCTCGTCGCTATCTCCCTGAAAATCAAAGATGATATAAGGCATCAACATCTCATGAGGCCCTTCTCTTCTGGCTCTTCCAAACTGACGGAGAGCTAAGCATGGGTTGTAAGAAATCCCTCTATGGGTTTCGATCAATGGAACATTAGGATACTCTCCACAGCGATCAATGACAGTCACCTCATCCATACCTTTGAGAGTCCAGATAATGTCATTATTAGAAAGAGACATCACCCTATAAGCCCAGCCCATTCCTTCTTTGTTCTTCAGTACGGACTTAGGGAGGTGCGAAATAAACCACCTCGACAATAAAGGAGCACAACACATCAAAGTTCCCCGCTTTCGGGCAGTACGAGCATAGAGCTGATGAAGGATATCACCTAAGAGAGTGGGTACAGGGTTCTGAGAGATGAAGATCTTTATGGCATTAATATCAACAAAAGTGTCAGGATTCGAAAATAATAGCAAGCCATAAATCAAGAGAGCCAGAATATCCTCGAACGCCTTGAAGTCTAAGCTGTCCCAGAAGTAGTTAGCCTTGCCAACCAAGAACTTAGTCAGAAAACCCTTAGCTCCACTTCTAGTCTCCCAGTTAGCCATTACCTCTTCTTTGGTCAAGTGAAGGGCTGCAGCAATTTCTTCGGGCTTAAGAGTCTTTTCCCAACCAGTAAACGGAGTCTGCTCCAGAACAGAGATACCGAGCAGCTCAGAGAACTCTTCTAGGGTAGGAACCAGCTGGAAGTCTTGGAAAGTAAAACAATGGTACAGCGGATCATAGAATTGGACCAGGACACTCATCATTTGTTCGTCCAATTTTGAGGTGACCAAACTGAGAAGAGAACCATGCCTTCTGATGAAGGAAGTAGTGTCTAGAATCCTGACAACCAACTCTTTAAGCAAGGTAGGGACTTGGACAAAGTTGATCCGGATAGTATTCTTACGCATGGGCATCATAATGATCTACAAAACAGAGCAAAGATGAAACCCTCTTGTCTTTGAAATAGGTTAGTCCTTATGCAAAATGTATGCAATGTTATGATGTCATGATGTCATGGTAAAGGCACGCCACAAGTATCCACAAAAGGCAAACATGGTAAAGGCACACAAGTCACACAAAAGAGCCCTTAGATTTCAGGCGGGCATGGAGCTTAGGTACTACCCTCTTTCAGTTCAGTGGGTTTAAACCTGTCCTAAAAATAGTAATCGGGTTCTAGAGGATCTCAATATCACTGACTACCCTCAATCGGTCATAATTCTAGTTTAGCAACCTTTTCTTGCGGCCGGAATCATCGTGAGAGTTTAGTCTCAATGAGTGTAGCATACTGCTACTGTTCTATGGCCAAGTTGGTCAATTTAAGTTTCTAAGGTCAGTTGGTGCTTAATGACTCCTTAGAATACCCATATTCTCCTCGTTCCAACACAAGGGATATCGGTACAGACTAAGGTGCCACACCAACGTAGCTACTACTTCATCTGTATCGGTCTACACCGTACAGATCCCTCACAGTTTATTGCTACTTACCTAAAGGGTATCCCCAGATCCGGGTTAGGATTTATAGAACTCCGATACAAGCCCACAAAATTAAAGCATACAAAGCATACAATTAAAAACACAATGATCTAATCCTAAGGTACACCTCACTTATTAATGTCCCCAGCAGAGTCGCCAGTTCTGTGATGCGGTGGGAAGAGAACTGACTGTTTTGGATATGTTGGTTCGTGTTTTGCGTTTGTTTTTGCAAAATGTCGCGGTAAGCAAGAGTCGCCACCGTCTTTTATTTTTCCAACAAGGAAAGGAAAAAAGCACAGAAAAATTCCTTTTTTCGAAATGTTTCTCGGGTCCGGGGGGTAGATTATAGAAAGGGAAGGTGTTAGCACCCTTTCTATCTGTGGTTATCCACGGGCTCTTAGGTACTTGCTCAAAGTGTTTTCAAAAATTTGCTTTTTCTTTGTGATTGTGGGTTTGAAAAGAGTTTTTTGCTTGAAAGGGGTGTAAGTGCGAAAAGTTTTTGATTTATTTTAAAAGGAGCAAGTACTTAAGAACCATCTACCTACTCAAAAAGTAATTAAACTGTACAAGTCTCCTTTAGGCAATACTATCCTACTATTGAGGAGTAAGTAGCATTGTCGTTGGAGTTTTCGGGTCAATTCGATTAAGGGACGTGTGGTCACTAAAGCAATGTTAGGACGCCTTAGCGGTAACCCTAATGTCTTAGATCATTTTATCTGAGGCAACCGTTTCGAGGCAACTTATGATCTTTGGACAAGAGGGCGACCTTTAAAACTTCCTATACTCAATGACCACGTTCGAGGCAACCAAGTGAGGTGTACCATAAGAGTGCGCATGTGCGAGTGTGTCAATTCGGTTAATTTTTATTTGTACATGTCAATGGTTATCTATGTTGATTTTAAGTTAAAGATTAATCTTGTCATGCATTGCCTATTTATCAAACATCTAATAGTTAATATTGTGCGGAAATTAAATTGCGGGAAATTAATCTAAGCTATTACAAGGTGTCGGGTATTTACATCGCCAAAGACAAACCCTTTAAAATTAAATTGCGAAAAGTAAATAAAAGCGATAAATAAATAAATAAAATCCTAAGTTAAAAACTATTACATTCCCGAAACAGTTACAATATTGGAAAAAAATAATACGCGCGCGAGAAAATTAAATCGGAGTATCTTAGGGTTTTGACCCTTTTTATTAAATAAAGCATATTTTTGTTATTTTTGAATTAAGAATTAAGTCTAAATTAACAATTGAATTAATTAATTAAATGAAAATATTTTTGGGTTTTTTATTTTAATTAAGGAAATAAAATAAGAATGGTCAAAAATGTTAAAAACCTAATATTCTAATTTGATTTTAATTTATTGCAAAATATATTATTGTTAAACCTATTTAAACTAAATTAATTAATTAATGTTTATTTACAAAAATAAATAATGAAATTAATGGATTTTATAAAAATATTATTTTTTGTTGTTTCTGATTTTTTATGAAAAAAAGGTTAGTTGGTTAATTAATTAATTAAGATAATAATAATAATAAAACAAAAATAGGAAAATAATGAAAAGAAAATAAAATAAAAACAAACCCAAGGGGTATTGGGCCTGATTTGGGTGTATGATTAGCAGTTTTTGAGGCCCACTAGTGCTCCATCCTGTTTGACCCTTGTGATTCCCTGCGTGCTTGTTGACCAGGGAGTATGGTGGATACTCAATTCTGGCTTTTGGATCTTGGTCTGAAGCCACTTGGCACGTTGATCTCTGCAAGCGCATGGTGGATTGCATCTTTGATGTTGCAAAAAATTGCCTGAAAACAAAATTTATCAAAGTTTTGGGGGACCTGGGATTCGAACCCAGGTCCCAATGCTCAATGACACGCTTCATTGGCCAACTCATCTACGCTGCTTCTTTGTTAGTGGAATGTACAACAAACATTATATTCAAAACAATTAATTATGCCCTGAAAAATAAAAAACACGCTAACAATTTAAACAAGCCAATGACGCTAAGCCACGTAATCGTCTTCCCCAACGCATCCCTGGTTCGTTTACCTACGGATTTTTATCCGCAGGAAGATTCATAGGGTATTTCAAAAATCTCTCCCAGGCCATGAAAATACCATCCAAGAACATGGATGTGTTCGTCTCTGCCTCCTGAGTATCCCTATAACCATTATTTGATCCAATTTCCCTGTAACTCAAACGCCTAAAAACAACACATGTAAACCCTAGATTCGGGAATTGTAATACAGGCTATGAAAATCAAATTGAATAATGCAGAATTGTTGGAATTTGAATATTAAGCATGATGGTACAAATAAATTGGCAAAAAGATGCAAGAGAAACGATTCACCATGCCATGTTCAGAGCTTGGTTCATGATGACTTACAGTGAGTTTTAGGCAACGAGAAGGCTTGATTTTGATTGGTATCGCTTCAGGGGATGCCAGGGAAGAGAGCTATGTCAAGCTTTTTGTTTGAATCAAGCTCCAATGTTGTTTTTGATCTCCAAGTTTTCAAGCTTTTTCACAAACTTCTTCTGGCCGTTTCAGCAGTGCTTTGTGCGTGTCCTTGATCCCTAATGCTTGTGTGAGTGTTATAGAATGAATTTAGGTCAACACTTGGGCCATAATCCATATGCATTGAAGATTCATTATTTAATTTTGATCACCATTATCAAACTTCCAAAAATAGCTCAAATCTGATTTTTTATGCATGAATAAGCCTTGATACGAATTGATTTGATGAATCATGACAATTGAAAGTTGTACCAATCACAAAGATATGATTTCATCAATTTTTAGATTTTATTTGATTTAATATTGATTAAAAATGAATAAAATCAATAGAAATTAAATAAAATAGAAAAATAAATTGATGGCCATGAAATCAAATATGGGACACGTGTGTGGCATGACGAGACCATATCAAGTGGAAAAAAGTGGGCCCTTTTGTAAAAAATTGGAGTTTTAGGGATAGTTGAATTTTGGCAAATTTGGAATAATTCCCAACTTCAACAATGCATAACTTCCTCAATTTTGACCTTTTGGAGGTGTTATTGGACTTTTTAGAAACCTTGAGATGTCATATAATCAACCCTTTTTGTATCATCTCATTTTGATGTTCCGTGGTCAAGTTATAAGCTTTGGAAAAAAAGGTGTTTTGTTGACTTTCAAAAATGACCTATAATGTCCAAATTTGTAACTTTTTGTGAGAGAATTTCTTGATCTTAGGGTGTGAAGATGGATTGTAGGAAATTTCATCCTCTTCAAACTGAGATTTGGATGGGTCATTTCTCATAAAGTATGAGAAAGTTATGCTTGGTCAAAGTTGAGTTGACTTTTCCTACAAAATCCTAATTTAGCAACTTTTGAATCTTGATGAATCTTGAGCAATCCTTGATGAATCATGATCAAACCTTGATAAAATGATGAATTATACTTCAAAATGAGAATGTTGACAAAAAAATCTTGAGGTTTGACTGTATTTGGGACACAGTTGACTTTTGCCCTAGCACAGTCGATTTTTGGGCCTCTTGAGCAATTGACTGACCAAACTTCCTCTGCAAGGCTTGAAATTTGACATGGATGAACTTAAGAACATATTAAGACATTGGGAAGCACTTGAGGCCATTTGGATATGAGGACCTTAATGCAACACAGAACCCTAATTTTGACTTGACTGCCTTAGGAGGTGATTTGACTGTCCAACCCTTGAGCCAACTTGAGCAACTTGAAGATTATTCTTGACATGTCTTGAGGGATATGGGAGGGCAAATTTTGGGGTACAACAGTATGTCATTAGGGTTTGGTCTCCTCAACAGGTTTATTTTATGGTGATGGGATATGTGCAAGACTGTTTCAACCAACTTTATAAAGTAGCCAACCATACTTAAATTTTATTTCTCAAGTCCACTCATAAAGGAACTTTAGTGTGTGGTTGATTTATTTTTCAAGAAACCTGACATTAATTTGATAGTCTATTGAAGAAAGGATAAAGCCATTTATTTTGACTTCTAAAAGAGTCTTCTTAATTCTTGACCTAATTAAGAAAGTGACTATAAGTCGTGTTGTTGTTGGTGTAGCCGGAGCTTGGACTTATTTTGAAGACCTTGAAGGTGATCAAGGGATGTTTTGATTTTTTGGAAGCAGTAATGACTTCAGAACCAAGCTCGATTTTGTGTTTCAGAAGAAGGGAACTGTTGTCTGACCAGATGTCAGGACATCATATCAGTAAGTATGCAGATTCCCGTTGAAAATCATATGATTTGGGTGTTAAAAAAATGTGTGATCACATATGCTTAGAACCTACTCTTGATTTGGAAGAGGTGGCAGTTATCTAATATGTTTTATCCAGAGAACATGTCTTAGATTGGTGGGCTAGTTGAATGTTGATCAACCAATTGGTTACTTCTTAGTTCAGTTTATTTCTGATCTAAGTTAGTAGAAGTGCAGAGGTTGAGCTCTAGTCCAGTAGAGTTGTGTTATCTGAGCCAGGTTCCTTGTACTTGGAGGTCAAATGTCATGGACGTTTTGTCTAATATTTGTAGGATCCTTCTTATCAAAGGAGACAGATTTATGGAATCTTGTTTCTGGCCATAGAATAGATTTTGTTTGAGGGAAGTAATTGGTGTGTACCAACCACAAGATATGCAGCTATTGAAGGGGAGAATGTATAATTTCCTTAGGAGTTCTCAGTAGTTAATAAGGGTGAGTCCTTAATCTGAAGCTGGAAGACCTTGAAGATATGTCAGGCGTGATGTCTTGACATCTGTGAATTGAGAGTTTGTTTTTTCAAATTGTCTAGTTGGTGATCTTCATATACAAGATGAAGGTTGTTTACTCAAACTTGTATCACTATCGAGTCTATGAGAGCATTTATATTGTTAGGAAGAGAATTTCAGTGGGTTGTGTGCATTGGATATGTATCAACCGGAGTTCTGTGATTGACTAGTGTATGCACTTTGGAGTGTCATCCAAATCACCTAGGATGAGAATTTCATATTTTTGTCTGAAGTAAGGAGGAGAAGTTTATTTTGGAACCAAAGGATTGTGGATCTTACTAATTGGGAAGTTTCTCCTCAAGCATAGGTTCAGTTACGTGGTTTCCTCACATGATGGAACATTTATTTTTGCAAGAATTAAATGGCATCCTTATGTTTTGGAAGATTGGGAAAAGCAGACTTAGTCTGAACAGTCTGCTTGTGGTGTATAATAACCACTAAATGTCCTGTTTGTTGAAATCTTCTCCAAATACCTGTTAGAGGGAATCTCCTCTTTAGGTACAGAAGAATTACATCTAACACCTCAAAGTCAGACATGAGGTCTGAATATTGTCCGTATAAGAAGAAGCTTCTTAAAGTGTGCATGCTCTGCATGTATTTTGATCTGGTCTTAAAGGTTGATCAGATACTGATGGTTGATCCTCTTATGTCCCTTGCAAGAGTTTTATATGGATTACTATGGATGTTGTCTCCAAAGCCATAGTAAATGCTTAAACCCATGTGATTTTTACTGATGTGGGAACTAATGTTGAAACATCATTTCTATTATTTGCTTCTTCAGCCAAGAAAGTTTTTGGGTTTGTTCATGGTGGAGTATAAGGTCAAGCCACTGGCCAAATTTGAAGTATTTTATGGTGTGAATGGTTGTCATGACTAATTGTCATGAATAAGAATCATATGGTGCCAGATGTGTGTAGAAGAAGAATGTCAAACCAAATGTACTACCTTGAGTGATAAGGTAACCTTATCTGACTATTGTAAATACTCATACATGAGCTGAGTATTTATCTGTCTTCTATTGAGGTTGTGCATGTGACTGATGGTGAATACTTTGACGGGAGCTGAGTATTTTTCTTATGTGTTGGTGCAAGTCTACAGACTTAACCTTATGATTCAGAAGGAGTATATAGGATTTATTTTTCTCTATGTGGCTGTGTTGAGTAGCTTAGGATATGAGCTTCTAACTACTGTGAGTTTATTTCTCTCTATGGTGCTCTGGTGTGACAACCTGAATTGGCTGCTGAAGGTGTGTCATTGGAGATCCTCTGGTGTCAAGGACTTTTATGCAAATAATAAGTCTTATGGATGATGTTTTTGAGAACCAGAGTGTTCGGGGTCTATGATGAGAAGGTGAAGTCACAAATGATGTTGTAACATCATTTTTGTTGGTGGATGTGTTTGGAAGATGCTTGAGTTTAGGCATGAGGAATTGGATGCTCAAGCATATTTTCAGAAGTGGCAGTTCTGACTATGTGGGATTGAATGTGCAGATTTTGATTTTGTCTACAGTAGTATGTCAGGTGATTGCATGACTACTATTTTTGAAAACTTTGCTAGTATCAGCAACTACTAGCAGATGTAAGGGCAGAAGAAGGTTATCAGATATTGAGGTCTGAACTGGATGTTTTTGGAGGTGTTCTTCTTCTAATCAAAATGATGTTGAGGTGGTGGTTTCTTCTACTGCAAGTAAAATATGGTGGAAATCTTAAACTTATGTAGCAAGAAAGTTGAGAGCATTTGTTCTGAAATAGGTGAGAAATCCAACTCATGTGTATCTTGTGTGTGGATAGCTCAAGGTGCTTGGAGTTATTCTCAAAAAGCTGGGTGGTTAAATCAGAAGTACACAAATCTCTTTAGTGGTTAATAGTTGTGCCTGGGATAATTTATTTCTCTGTAGATTTTGGAAGGACTCTCTGAGGGTCTTTGTTGTTGAGAGATGCCACATATGTGATATTCTGATATTTTGGTGTGTGTGTGTGTGTGTGTGTGTGTGTGTTACTATTTCTAAGTGAAAGGAGTACACGTGGAATCCAGTAGAAGGCAGTGCATCTATGCTTAAGGACATATTTAGATAATCTTATGAAGCATTTTTGAACTGATGGTTGAAGATGTGTTGGTCACGGGTTTGAGCATTCAAGAGAAATAAGACAATGTCTGACTGGATGTCAAAATATTATTCAGGACATGTTTCATGTGTAATCAACAAAGGAGTTTTGCGGACGGCGTGATCAAACATGTGTCAGAAGAGAGTGTATAAAGTGTGTTTGAATATGCATGTGCATGTATTGGGACTATTTCTTTTTCAGTAGAAATAGTCTAGATCTAATAAAGACATTCAAAGATGTTTTGGACGCTACACATTGATTTTGGTGGCAGTTTTCCCCTCAAATAATGATTCCTTTTGACCAAGACCATTGCTACAATCAAGGATCGTTATTTCCCAAGCAAATATTCAGCTATTTATATAGGTTAATCCTTTCCTCTTTCACCTTGTGAGTGTTCTGAGTTTTCACAATCCTGATGGGCTTTGTTCGATTATGGGTGAGTCGTGTTTGGGTTTGGTTTTGAGAGGGTCTTCTTTGTCAATTTTTGGTCAAAAAGGGGGAGAAAGGTATTGTTCATATGGATCTGGAGTTTGTTCTTCCAGATATGTTACAAACATGTCAAATAGGATGTTTGATCCTATGTTTGTTTGGACTTGTTTTGTGACCTGTGATGTGAGTTATGAACACAGTTGTGACATGTGTTATGAATTACCTAAGGTGGTGGTTGGATGCCACAAGTTGACTGGTGGTTGCTTAATGGTTCCCTTATGCCATCATTTGAGAGGAAGACTTATTCATCTATGACAAGAATAAGTTCCTGGGTTGAGGGGGAGTGTTCCCTATCTTCTTCCTCATGTACGACAAATGACTTTAGGACTTTCTACTCCTTTTATCCTGAGGTTGTTGTTCTTTGGTGTTGAGTTTTTGTGCTGCTATGGAGTTGTTATGAAGACGATGTTGAATATCATGTCCTAACATCATTGTTCTTATGAAGACTGACTCTATGTTGATGTGTTCAGTAGTTACTGAAGACTACTGTTCAAGGATCAATTTTATTTATTGTTGTAATTTATATTATTTTTTTTAGCAAATTTTTTTCAAAGGGGGGGATTGTTAATTCTCTATTTTTAGGATTGACATTAATTTTAGTAAAACAAATATAGCAGCAATATGTTAAATAGAATATGATTACTTACTATGAAGAATAGGTTGAGCAAGAAGTCTTATTTGGTGAAGAACATGTTGAGTTGAAATATTTTGACATCTGAAGCAACATATGGAATAAGATGTCATATGTAGGATCGTACGACATTGCGCCCGAGCTAAGCAGGACGGTTGGATTCTGTTAAGATTTAACAGATGCAAAATATTCTTGGAATATTATGCTATCCCATGTGGCGCTGATTTATAGATCTGGAAGAATCACGTAAGAATATTGAAGAATATGCAGTTTCTAAATATAGAGATTTTTAGGAAACTAATGATTGAAGACCTTGTTTATAGCATAAGTTCCTGTTGATTTATAACAACTGATATGATGTGATTAGAAGCCCAAATCAAGTTGGGAATATGTTATAAATAGAATGCTTGTAACCTAGAAAAAGCACGGGTCTAAGATGTAGAAGTTTAGGGTTTTGTCTTTGTATCACTCTCTAGGAGAGGTGATATTGTTCTCCTCGAAGCTGTGAAGCAAGAGTGAGTATTGTTCTTAGAGGAAGATTGTAAGAAACTCTAAGTCGTGTTCTTAGTTAGGAGAAAAGTTATAAATGGTAGAGTTTAGCTTTGAGTCTTGACTAGGTATTATCATGGAATTTTGTCTTCTGTTTTGCTTTCATGGAAGTGTGTCTTTCTATTGTTGTCCAATCGTTGTTTGTGATTGAAAGGGCTTTGAGGAGGACCTCATACCAAGGTGAGTCTTAGGTAAAAGTATAGCACGGGTAGTGATTAATTGAGAAGTTGTAAACTGGGTGTTGGCTGAAGATTTTGATATTGTGATTCGAAATGAAATGATTGGGCTTTGTTTGAATAAAGCAAGTTTTATGGTTTGGAATGGAAGAGACTGTTTTTTCGAATGGAAATATTAAAGTTCAAGGTTTCGAATGATAGTTGTGGAGTGTAAGTCTAAATAATTTTTGAAATAATGATGAGATTATATTTGTAAAGGTTGTTTTCGAAAATAACCTTTGAAACGAATTCGAAACGAAGGTTCCAAGGCGTTTGAAATTCAAACGTGAGCGGGATATTGGAAATTCAAATACATAAGCGTTGGAGCGTTCGAGGACACGTGGAGGCTAGAGGGAAGTAATGCTCTGCATGCTTCGAACGTGGCAGATTCTGATAGCAAGACCGTTATGGTCGAAATAGTATAAATAGAGGTCTTAGTGTTAGGATTTCGGTGTGTCATATCTGTTGTACAAATTCAGTAAACATTCAAAATACCGCATGGATAGGGAAACAAATGCTCGAAAGATGTACGTATGATAACACCAACATTTACAATTCAATGAAAACTCTTTATATTTTCCAGTTTTGTCTTTCATGTCCATTTCATTTGTGCTTCAAACATTTTTACGTTCATGCCTTTACATTAAAGCTTTTACATTCAGAGTCATTTATTTCTTTCTGCATTTAAACGCTTTTCTTATGTTCGAATCCTTTAAACATTCAGCAACTTTTACATTCACTCACTTAATCCTGCCATTTACCCAATCTTAAGTCTTTTTACTTTTCTAATGAACATTCCTTATATCATATAGAAATTATCCTTCGAATCATTTAGTGTATTAATCGAAGTGGATTGGATGTCTTTGAAACACTTTAATTAGAAGTCCTAAATATGAATACCAGTTTTACAATTAGATTTAGCCAAACAACTATGTCCCATAGGATCAATCTAGTCGATCCTGCAAGTTACTAGAGAAATTGAATAACAGTAATTAAGTTTATTCGATAGTTTGGAAGACTAGCGGTTGTTTACCAGAAATCACTGTGAACAAATTGGCACGCCCGGTGGGACTCGTTGTTAAGAAAGTCGAAAGTAAAGATTTTTAGGATATAATCTCGTTGTGTAAGTTCTTTTCTGAGTATCAATTTCGCTGTTATATGAACCTTAGAAGTGGTAAAACAACTAATAGTAACCAACCCTTACCCAGAAGAAAACGTAGTAGTAGGATGTCTAATCCAAGAAATCAACAAGGGGAACAAAATGCCCCACATGGAACAGGCACCAATACGTCTGTTTCGACGGGGACGTCTAACGCGACCCCTACGAACGCACAGTCTGTTGCATCTTCTACCAGTGGTGTGGCCACAAATGAAGCAAGTGGCACGACAACCAACAGTTCAACCCTAGGAAATACAGGGATCACTGGTTATCCTGCGGGATTCGTCCCACCATCAGGGACACAAACCCATTTCGCCACCCCACCACCAACTAGACCATCCGATTTTGATGGCAATAGATCCAGAAATCCCTCTTATGGGATGCCAACATCTTTTATGGCGGGTTTGCACAATTCCACATCAAATTCGTCACCACAATTTGGGTCCGGATCTGGGGCCAACAAATTTATGACAAATACCCAAGGTTCAGTAGGTCATAATACACTGCCTATCTTAACCACAGAAAATCAGATGGCCTTTAGACAATTAATGGATGATAGTAACCATAATATGATAGGAGTGTTAGCGCAGACTGTGCAAGAAATATTTGCCCCAATAGTACAAAATGTAACTGTAACCAAAAGAGAAAACGCGGACAACATGAGTCGAATAGCAGATTTTTTCGCTCCGCCAGAAAGGCGTAGGCAGAATCAGGCGTTGGTTCGAGCGAACATACCCATCATAGAACAAATTGCTGATGACCCACCCTATAGACCAGCCAGAGTGGGGGTTAACTTGGGGACAAGGGCACAAAGACAAGATGCCCCAGTGATTCGAGAGGAACCACAAAGGGGAGTTATAGAACCAGGGGCAAGGGTCGAAAGGTTAGAAGCCCCAGTGATTCGAGAGGAACCACAAAGGGGAGTTATTGAACCAGGGGCAAGGGTCGAAAGGTTAGAAGTCCCAGAGTTTCGAGAAGAACAACCTAGAGGAGTTGTTATGGTGGGTCGACACCAAGATATTGATGAAGTCGTTCATAGAATTCGAAATGACAACATCTTGGCAGAAAATAATTTAACCACCATGATAGAAAGGATTATGGCTCAAAACGGTCTCAATACAGGAATTAGAAGGCCAAACTATTCCTCACCTATAGTAGATTATGTGATGCACACTGATTTACCAAGGGGATATAAGGTCCCTAAATTTACAAAGTTCGCTGGAGACACCAATGAGTCAACAGTCGAACACATAGCCAGGTATCTGACCGAAGCAGGAGACATAGCAAATAATGAGAACCTTAGGATTAAATATTTCCCAAGTTCCCTAACTAAGTACGCTTTCACATGGTTCACCACATTGCCTCCTGGATCCATAGATACTTGGACTCTTTTGGAGAGATTATTTCATGAACAATTCTACATGGGACAATCTAAAATAAGTCTGAAAGAGCTAGCCAGTGTCAAGAGGAAGTTTACTGAACCCATAGATGATTATCTGAATAGGTTCAGACTCTTGAAGTCTAGATGTTTCACAGTAGTTCCTGAACATGAGTTAGTCGAAATGGCTGCTCGTGGCCTAGACTACTCCATTCGAAAGAAATTAGATACACAATACTTGAGGGATATGGCCCAATTAGCAGACAGGGTTCGACAAGTCGAAAGACTAAAGGCCGAGAAAGCCAGGGATTTTAAAAATAAAAAGAAAGAAAGGGTTTCCTATGTCGAAACTGAGGAAGCAGAAGATTACCCTGAATTCGAAGAGGTCGAAATTGATCTCGCTGAATTGAAACAGGCTCCACCTTACTCTTGTAAATTACTAGTTCCCACAAAAGGGAAAGAAATTATTGAAAATGAGAAAAGTGACAAGTTCCCAAAGAAGGTGTATACCTTCGACGTAATGAAATGTGATGAAATTTTTTATTTGCTTGTCAAAGATGGCCAACTAATAGTGCCATCGAATGTCAAATTACCACCTTTAGATCAAAGAAAGAAAAGAGGGTTTTGTAAGTATCACAGTTTCTTAGGCCACAAAACCTCACAATGTTTTCTTTTCAGGGATCTGATTCAAAATGCAATCAAGGATGGTAGATTAAGGTTCGCTGACAAGCCAAAGATGAAAGTGGATGATGACCCTTTAGATGTTGCTGGCACCAATTACTCTGAACCTGCATACATTGGAGAGATAAATATGGTTAGAGCAAATGAAGGTGACACTCCATCAGAAGAGGAAAACACTGAAGATGAAAACTACGTGTTAGTTGAAGTCGAAAAGGAAGTTACTGAGGACTTCCATAAGGAACAAGAAGCTTTGATCGAAGTAGTTCCTTTGGTTGCTTCGAAAGAGATCCAGGCTACTAAAGGCCAGGAGAACCAAAAACAAAATTTGACACAGGCTACTGAAAGCCTGAGGCGAGAGTTGGAGAAAGTATAGATCACACTGCCAGTTCTTCCTCAGAAAGGAATATGGGATACCTTGGGGGAGCCCAGCGGAAAGTTCGATTACATGGTGAAGTATTCCGCCCCAGAAAGCTCAAAGACCCCAATTGAAGACATCAAACCTACAGGATGGGGAGATATTGATATCAAAGGAGAAGATGTGGATGTTAACATGGTAAATATGGAGCAGCCTTGTTCTGAAATGAAGGAAATGGAAAGGTACTTAGAGAAAGAAAAATACAAGATGGAAGACAGTTATGCTAGGGATGCCAGTCTCAAAGACTACCTTATGCTATGCCACAAAGAGAATGCTGTAATGATGTTATGTCCCAGATGCAGCATCATTTGTAATCAGAGAATTGCTGCAGACTTTGAAAAAAGACAAAGGGCACGTACAGGCGTCAACTGGCGCCAGGATAACCAGTTGTTCAGATGCTACCCTAAGGCTGGAGAAAGTCTTTTGGGGTTCTTAGTTCGTTGTCACAAGGGGGCAACCAAATTCCTAGTGTGTCCAAGATGTTCTGCAGTATATAATCAGAAAGTGGCCGAAACCTTTGAAATAGTCTCTTTCGCCCCATGTTGGAACCACAG
This sequence comes from Vicia faba, assembly GCA_948472305.1. NCBI lineage: Eukaryota > Viridiplantae > Streptophyta > Magnoliopsida > Fabales > Fabaceae > Vicia > Vicia faba. Next base: position 1,571,173,244 of record OX451737.1, on the reverse strand, counting down.
AGAAACTGGTCAGATGGGCCAACGTTTCGAGAACAACTACACCCAACAGAGGCCTGACAGCCCTTATCCTAGAGGCGCTCGAAGGGTAACATTCAAAGTTCTTGCTGAGGTACCAACGGACAAGTGGCTACAAGTTAGGGCTGACAAGGGGAAAGACAAGTGGAGGAATAATGAATGAAATGCACGCCATGCCATGGCGTACAGAAGGCAGTTCAATATGGCGAAAAGGGAAGAAGTAAGGTTGGAAAACTACAAGGGAAAGAACCCTATGTCAAGGTCACAATGGCGCAGGACACAAAGAGTTCGAAAAGCTGAGAGAGAAGCTATGTTAGACAAAGGAGTGGCTTCGAGCAAGGACAAAGAGGAATCGAGTACCAACAAACCTGCACCAAACAATCAACCTGGGGGCAAACCTCCAGTTAGCAGGGAACTTTTCTCTGAAACAAAGCAAAACGAATCGAAGGAATATACACCAGGTCCAGAGGAGGATGAGGATATGCTGACTGACAATTTCGAATCAGAAGGGGAATCTTCACTCAACATCAACTGCAATGTAGTATCTGTGTTGCCTTGCGAATTTGGGCAAGAGACTGAAGTCGGAGAGCACAAGGAGGATGATGCAATAGACCTGACGAAACATAGGCCAGTATGTTATTATGTGATGGATAATGGGGCTGTCGAGGAGCAGAATTCCTTCTTCGAGTACCCAGAACCAGCCATGCAAAATCACCTAAAGCCATTGTTCATTCGAGCAAAAGTTGGTACACACGGCGTAAACAAAGTCCTGGTGGATGGAGGCACTGCAGTGAACTTGATGCCTCATTTCATGTTAAAGAAGTTAGGGATACAAGATGTTGACATAAAACCACATAATATGGTACTATCAAACTATGAAGGTAAATTAGGCCAGACATTGGGGGTGATCCAAGTGGATTTGACAGTGGGATCAAGCTGCAGACCCACTATGTTCATGGTAATCGAAGCTAAAGCCAACTACAATTTGCTGTTAGGCAGAGAATGGATCCATGGCGTTGGAGCAGTCCCCTCATTGATGCATCAGAGGTTAGTATTATGGAGAGAGGATGGAATTATTGAAAACATCGAAGCTGACCAAAGCTATTTCATGACAGCAGTCAACCTAGTTGATAAGAGAAACTATGACAAACACTTAGCCAAAATTGCTCCTTGTACCCCTAACGACGAGATCAATGAGACCAGGAACGCGCATTATTACATGACCCTTCGCCATGATGGAATGTATTGGGATCGAAGGATAATCAAGGGAGATGGAGAAGTCGAAGGCGCTGCACAAAGACGGCCAGCAGGCTGGGAATTCGATAGTCCTGCTCATGATTGAGTTCTCCTTCTTCGAAAAGATTTCGGCCTACATGGCTGAGAATGAATGGAAGGCGGCCTTAGAAGCTGAAGTAGATAGTATGGCTGTAGAAGTAAACAAAACAGGTGGGGATGGCTCAAAAGGCTCACCCATTGAAGAACAAGAAATAGTTGAAATAGATCAAAGGCTAGATGCCATTTATGATAAAGAACCTTTAGGCTTCGAGAAGGACCCCACAGACTCAGGTGCTAAAATGTTAGCGCAGGATCCACTCGAAGAGGTGAACTTGGGAGATGAAAACACAAAAAGAATAACTTACGTGAGCACAAAACTCAATTCAAGCCTCAAGTAGAAAGTGATCGAAGTTCTTAGAAAAATCAAAGATTGTTTCGCGTGGGACTATGATGAAATGCCTGGTTTAAAGAGGGAGCTAGTGGAACACATACTTCCAATCAAGGATGGCAAGAAGCCCATCAAGCAGACCCCTAGAAGGTTCGCACCAGCAGTTCTCACGAAGATTAAAGCTGAAATTGAAAGGTTATTGCGCTGCAAATTCATCAGGACCACAAGGTATGTCGAATGGTTAGCAAATATAGTACCTGTTATTAAGAAGAATGGCTCTCTGAGAATTTGCATAGATTTTAGAGATTTAAATACTGCTACCCCCAAAGATGAGTATTCCATGCCTGTGGCAGAAATGTTAATAGATTCTTCTGCAGGATTTGAATATTTAAGTATGTTAGATGGATACTCTGGGTATAACCAGATCTTTATTGCTGAAGAAGATGTTGCTAAGACAGCATTTCATTGTCCAGGAGCCTTAGGCACCTACGAATGGGTAGTAATGCCTTTTGGTTTAAAAAACGCTGGAGCAACTTATCAAAGGGCAATGAATTCGATTTTTCATGATTTCATTGAGACTTTTATGCAGGTGTACATTGATGATATAGTCATCAAATCAGTATCTGCAGAAACTCATTTGCATCATTTGAGCCAATCATTCGAAAGAATGAGAAAACATGGCTTAAAAATGAACCCCCTTAAGTGTGCATTTTTCGTGCAGGCTGGAGATTTCCTTGGTTTTGTGGTTCATAAGAAAAGCATCGAAATCAACCAAAACAAGACCAAAGCCATTGTAGAAACGAAAGCACCTACATCAAAAAAGGAGTTGCAATCTTTGCTAGGTAAAATTAACTTTTTAAGAAGGTTCATTTCGAATTTAAGTGGAAGAACCCAGGCTTTCTCTCCGTTACTTCGTTTGAAGCAAGGACAAGCTTTCGAATGGAACGAAGCACATCAGGAGGCGTTTGACAATATAAAAAGATATCTCACTCAGCCTCCTATCTTGTCTCCACCTTCATGGGGAAAACCCATGAGATTGTACATATCCGCCTCTGAAGTTACCATAGGTAGTATGTTAGCACAAGAAGATAGCAATGGCATCGAAAGAGCCGTATACTATTTAAGTAGGATGTTGAATGATGCAGAAACTAGATATAGCAACATAGAAAAGTTATGTCTCTATTTGTATTTCTCTTGTATGAAACTTAAATATTATATAAAGCCTGTTGATGTTCATGTTTCATCTCATTTCGATGTTATCAAACACATGCTTTCGAAACCAATAATGCATAGCAGAATTGGTAAATGGGCTTTGGCCTTGACAGAGTATTCTTTGACTTTCATGTCTTTAAGAGCTGTGAAAGGTCAAGTAATTTTTGATTTCATTGTTGATCATTCACTGATCGAAGAGACTGTCATGGGTTACGTTGAAATGCAACCTTGGAAATTATACTTTGATGGTTCGACCCATAAAGATGGTAGTGGTGTTGGAGTTCTTATAATTTCTCCATAAGGAATTCCAACAAAATTCAAGTATAAGTTAGATGGTCCTCGTTGCTCGAACAACGAAGCTGAGTACGAAGCGCTTATCATTGGACTTGAAGCTTTGTTGGAATTGGGGGCAACTAGAGTCGAAATTAGAGGAGATTCGGAGCTAGTGGTCAAGCAAATAACAAAGGAATACAAATGCATAAAGGACAATTTGATTACGTATTTCGTCATAGTTAATAGGCTACTCAAAAAATTCGAATACATGGATATTAAACATATACCAAGAATAGAAAATCAAGAGGCAAATGACCTAGCACAGTTGGCTTCAGGGTATAAAGTTTCCACCAAAGAATTTGAAGATTTGGTTGAATTAAGAGGAAGGGTTATGGCTACTAGACTCATACCATCAGACTTAGAAAATATAAAGTTAGGTTGTGCTGACAAGCAGGAATTCTAAGTATTAGCCATAGACACCTTGTCAGATGCAGATTGGCGAAGTCCAATTGTGAATTATTTAAAAAACCCAACATTGAATGTTGATAGGAAGATAAAATATAGAGCGTTATCATACGTCCTCATGGGAAATGAATTGTTCAAGAAGACCCAGGAAGGCGTATTACTGAAGTGCCTAGGAGAAGGTGAGGCATACTTAGCATTATCAGAGGTCCACAATGGGGTATGTGGGGCACATCATGTTAGAAAAAAGTTTGAATCTACTACCCTATGTTTAAGTTTTGATGATAACAAAATGAAATGATATATTATTTATATGATTCATGTATGAACTATTTGCTGCCTAAATTATTACGTTCTGATTTGCAGATACTCTGATAGGTATAAGCAAGATCACACCTAATCAGCATCAGAAATTTGGTTCTTGACATCAGCATCAGAAGTTGCTATATCAGAATACCAGAATCAGAAGATCAACTCACGTGTATGATGAAGCTTGATGAACAGAACTGCGCTCAACACTCTGATAAAGAGAAAATAACAGTTCATCAACAGCTAAGCAGAGTCAGAATGAGCCAAGCCAGAACATGCATTACGTAAGCAACGGTACTGTGCATTGAAAGCAAATTAATACCAACGGCCTCATTCCAGACAAGATCTGCTCAATAAGGAAAGTTTGTTATTAGCATTGAATCAAGAATATTGCTCCAACGTTCAACATCTCAGTGCTATATAAACAAGAATATGAAGATTGAATTGGCTAATGCTCTCCAACATTTTACACGCCTAAAAGCTGATCATAATCTTCCTTCTCTCAGTTTGCTAAACGCTACACATTCCCTTATTCAATCATTGTTTAGAAATCTAGTTTCATAAGCTTAAGTTGTGTATACATCACAGTTGTGATACAGTTTTGTAGAAAACATTCACACCTAGATTTATCTTCTTTGTAAGAAAGTGTTTCCTTGACAAACCGGGTTGTGGTTTGCATCAAGAAGGCTTTAGTAGTTGTTAAAGCAGTTTGTATATTCAGTTGAATATAGTGGATTAAGACCTCGTTGGAGAGAAGCGAAATCACCTTGACGGGTGGACTGGAGTAGTTTGAGATCAAACGAACCAGGATAAAAATATCTTGTTCATTGCATTGATTTTCAGTTTTACAATTCAACCCCCCCTTCTTGTGTTTTTCACCACTTCAATTGGCATCAGAGCGCCTGGTTCTGAGCTAAAACACTTAACCGTGTCAGTACAAGATCCAGCGTCAGAAAAACACAATGGCAGGAAACTATTCTCACACCACCAATGACAACCATGAGGACATAGACAGATTCAGCGGCAAACCTCCAGTCTTTGATGGAGAAAACTTTGATTACTGGAAAGACAGAATTGAAAGCTTCTTTCTGGCACATGATGCTGATCTGTGGGATATGGTGACAGATGGATACACGCACCCTGTGAATGCAAGCGGTCAGAAGATTGATAGAAAAACAATGTCTGACCAACAAAAGCGTGACTTCAAGAATCACCACAAGGCCAGAACCATCCTTCTCAGCGCCATCTCCTATACTGAATATGAAAAGATCTCCAACAGAGACACAGCAAAGAACATTTTTGACTCACTCAGAATGACGCATGAGGGCAACATTCAGGTCAAAGAAACTAAAGCTCTGGCGCTCATTCAGAAGTATGAGGCGTTCAAAATGGAAGAATCTGAATCCATTGAAACAATGTTCTCAAGATTCCAGATTCTGGTAGCTGGTCTCAAGGTTCTGGACAAAGGATACTCTACTGCTGATCATGTCAAGAAAATCATTAGAAGTTTACCCAAGCAGTGGAGACCAATGGTTACAGCTCTGAAGCTAGCAAAAGATCTTAACAAAATCACTCTGGAGGAACTTATCAGCTCCCTCAGAAGTCATGAGATAGAGCTAGAAGCTGACGAGCCTCTGAAGCAAGGTAAGCCTTTAGCATTAAAATCTAACAAAAAATCTGAGTCTAAAGTTTTGCAGGCAGTTGAAGAAACATCTGATGGATCCTCATCAGAAGAAGACGAACTCTCCCTCCTCTCCAGAAGAGTAAATCAACTGTGGAAGCAAAGACAAAGGAAGTTCAGGAATCCCAGAAGATCTGATCAGAACGAGTCCTCTTCCAGATACAGAAGGACATATTCTTCCTCTAGATACAGAAGATCTGAAGGCTCCAAAAGTAGCAAAAAGCCAAACACCAAGGACATCATCTGCTATGAGTGCAATGAGCAAGGACACTACAAGAGTGACTGCCCAAAGCTTCAGAGGGAAAAGCCCAAAAAGAAGTTTGGAAGAGAAAAGAAGAAAAGTCTCATGGCTACATGGGATGACTCTGACTCGTCTGAAGCTGACTCAGAATCAGATGATGAGAGGGCAAACATAGCTCTCATGGCTAACATCTCAGAAGATAGTGAAGCTTCTGAATCAGACTCAGAATCAGATACTGAAGAGGTATTTCCTAACTTTGCTGTTAATTTTACCAAGGCTGAACTTGCTGAAAGCCTTAATGAGATTCTGGAAAGGTATCAGCGAATTAGAGTTAAATTCAGAGACCTGAAAAGGAATCTTGAATCTGACTCTAATAAGACTGAGAGTCTCAAATTGGAGAATTCTGAGCTGAGAAATAAGATTTCAAAATTAGAAAATACTTTACAAAACTCTCAGAAGGAACCAATTTCTGAAACTCCCAGCAACGCTGATGAGATCATCAAGGAGTATGATCACAGTTTCCAGAAGTTCCTTGCTAAAAGCATAGATAGAAGCAAAATGGCTTCAATGATCTATGGAGTTAGCAGAAACGGCAGGAAAGGAATAGGATACCAAGGTAAGGTTCCTACACCAAAGAATGTCATGGACTTAACCATTAAACACACTCCTCTGAATTCACATTTTGTGTATGGTCACACACATGATATTAAATACACTAACAGTAAGTACTCTGTGAAACCAAAATTCAACCAGAGTTTTGGTAAAACTAACAAATCAGGACCCAAGAAAATCTGGGTACCTAAGGATAAAATAATACATGTTGCAGATATCTTTAGTAGCAAGTCAGAAACACCAGTCATGGTACCTGGACTCTGGCTGCTCGCGACACATGACGGGAAGAAGGCATATGTTCCAAAGCCTGGAACTTAAGCCTAGAGGCCATGTTGGCTTTGGAGGCAATCAGAGGGGAAAGATTATTGGCTCTGGAACTGTAGGTAATGGAAATCTTCCCTCTATCAATAATGTTCTGCTAGTAGATGGATTAATGCATAATCTGTTATCCATAAGTCAATTAAGTGATAACGGTTATGATATAATCTTTAATCAAAAATCATGTAAAGCTGTTAGTCAGAAAGATGGGACTATCCTGTTTAATGGTAAGAGGAAAAACAACATTTACAAAATCAAACTTTCTGAACTAAAAAGTCAGAATGTAAAGTGCCTTCTGTCTGTTAACAACGAGCAGTGGATCTGGCACAGAAGATTGGGGCATGCTAGTATGAGAAGAATATCTCAGATTAACAAACTCAATCTGGTCAGAGGACTTCCTAATTTGAAGTTCAATTCAGATGCTCTGTGTGAAGCATGTCAGAAAGGCAAGTTTGCAAAACCTTCTTTTAAATCTAAAAATGTTGTTTCTACCTCTAAGCCATTAGAACTTCTGCACATTGACTTATTTGGACCAGTTAAAACTGCTTCAGTCAGTGGCAAGAAGTATGGGTTAGTAATCGTAGATGACTATAGCAGATGGACATGGGTAAAGTTCTTAAGACACAAGGACGAGTCACACTCTGTGTTTGTTACCTTCTGTAACCAAGTTCAGAATGAAAAGGATCTTAGAATCGTTAAAGTCAGAAGTGATCATGGTGGAGAATTTGAAAACAAAAATTTTGAGTCATTCTTTAATGACAGAGGCATTCTGCATGATTTCTCTTGTCCTAGAACTCCCCAACAAAATGGAGTTGTAGAACGAAAGAACAGAACATTGCAAGAAATGGCCAGAACCATGATCAATGAGACAAATGTTGCTAAGATCTTCTGGGCAGAGGCAATAAACACAGTGTGCTACATTCAGAATAGAATCTCAATAAGACCTATTCTGGAAAAGACTCCATATGAATTGTGGAAGAACAGAAAGCCCAACATTTCATATTTTCATCCATTTGGATGTACTTGCTTTATGTTAAATACAAAGAATTATTTGAACAAGTTTGACTCTAAAGAACAGAAGTGTATTATGTTAGGATACTCTGAACGCTCAAGAGGGTACAGAGTATACAATACAGAAACACAGATTGTGGAAGAATCAATCAGTGTTCGTTTTGATGACAAGCTTGACTCTGAAAAGTCAAAGCAGAATGAAGTTTTTACAGGTATGGAAATTGAATTTACAGGTTCTGAAGACAAGTCATCAGAAGCTCTCAATACAGACACTCCTTCAACATCTGAGAGGAGCACTGCTAGTAATCCTACAACAGCTGTTGATCAACCTCAGAAGAGATTACCCAGAAGCAGCTTGGATCACCCAGAAGAGACTATCTTAGGAAGAAAGGAAGATCCAATCAGAACAAGAGCAAGCTTCAGAAACTCTGAAGAAACTCTTATGGGACTTGTGTCTCTGATTGAACCTTCTTCTATTGATGAAGCACTTCTGGATAATGACTGGATTCTGGCAATGCAAGAAGAGCTGAATCAATTCACCAGAAATGACGTATGGGATCTTGTTCCCAGACCAAAAGGATTCAACGTCATTGGAACAAGATGGGTGTTCAGAAACAAGCTAAATAAACAAGGTGAAGTCATCAGAAACAAGGCACGACTGGTTGCACAAGGTTATAGTCAGCAAGAGGGGATAGACTATACAGAAACCTTTGCTCCAGTCGCCAGGTTAGAATCTATCAGACTTTTAATTTCATTTGTTGTTAATAGAGGCATCACTCTGTATCAGATGGATGTCAAGAGTGCATTCTTAAACGGTTATATAGAAGAAGAGGTCTATGTGCACCAACCCCCTGATTTTGAAAATACAAAACATCCAGAACATGTTTTCAAACTAAAGAAGTCACTATATGGTCTGAAACAAGCTCCCAGAGCTTGGTATGAAAGGCTAAGTAACTTTCTGTTAGAAAATGAATTCACCAGAGGGAAGGTGGACACTACCTTATTCTGTAAATCAGTTAAGAATGACATTTTAGTCTGTCAAATTTACGTTGATGATATTATTTTTGGTTCTACTAATCCTTCTCTTGGAAGAAAATTTGCTAAGTGTATGCAGGCAGAATTTGAGATGAGCCTCATGGGGGAACTGAAATTCTTTCTAGGAATTCAGATCAATCAAACTCCAGAGGGAACTTACATTCATCAGAGCAAATACATCAGAGATCTTCTGAAGAAATTTGACCTCTCAGAATGTAAGCCATCAAAGATTCCAATGCATCCCACGTGCATTCTGGAAAGAGAAGAGGTAAGCAAAAATGTAGAACAGAAAGTCTATAGAGGTATGATTGGTTCTCTCCTTTATCTGACTGCTTCAAGACCTGATATATTATTCAGCATTTGTATTTGTGCTAGATTCTAATCAGATCCTAGAGAATCTCACTTAACAGTTGTTAAGCGAATTTTCAAGTATCTGAAAGGTCCTACTAATTTGGGTTTGTTTTATAGAAAATCTAGTGATTACAGTTTAGTAGGCTACTGCGATGCTGACTTTGCTGGAGACAGAGTGGAGCGTAAAAATACTTCTGGAAGCTGCCAGTTTCTGGGAGAAAATCTGATCTCTTGGTCCAGCAAAAGGCAATCAACAATTGCGCTATCAACAGCAGAAGCTGAGTACATAGCAGCAGCAGGATGTAGCACACAAATGCTCTGGATGAAAAGTCAGCTTGAAGACTTCCAGATTTTTGAGAGTAACATTCCTATACTCTGTGATAATACTTCTGCTATTTGCTTAAGTAAGAATCCCATTTTACATTCTAGAGCTAAGCATATAGAAATAAAACATCACTTCATTAGGGACTACATTCAGAAAGGAATTTTGAATTTAAAATTTATAGATACAGACCATCAATGGGCTGATATCTTCACTAAACCCCTTTCTGAAGATAGGTTCAATTTCATTCTGAAACATCTCAGCATGAAAATCTGCCCAGAATGAAAATGTTTTAATTCCATATATTTATCTTCAGAATGTATTTGTTTTACTGTGAACTTCTGATCAATCTCTTTTCAGAAAGATAGAACATGCAGATTGTATCAGATGCAAGTCTAAAGATCTGAGAGTCTAAGCTCAAAGACAGACGTGTTGATCACTACATCAAACAAGTGTCATCCAATCATCAGCAAATCTCTGAAGCAGAACGCGTGCACGCTTCTGAGAAGGCAAAACGCTGATTGGGTGCATTGAGACACATGTCTGGTAACCGTTTTTAAGTATCTTTCTCAAATCCCCCAAAATCAGCAAGCATTAAATGAAAGTAATCATGTGTTTACAACGTAATCATGATTTTATTTATCTTTCTTAAAAACGTTTACTTTTTCAAAATATTCTGAACCCTATTTAAACACGTTAACCTCTCACTTTCATCTTTTACAGTTTCTCACTTTTCTCAAGCATTCTCTGCATTTTTCTGTGTTCATCTCTCTCAAACTTTTTCTCAGTTTTTCTCAAAATCCCTAAGTGTGAACATGGCAACCTCCAGCAGTGCTTCTGCAGGTTCTCAGAAGAAAGCATCATCTGAACAGTATCAAGTTCCATTCAGAACACTCCTCACTCCTGTGAAGAATCTTGAAGTGTTATCTGAATTGATCATTGATTTTGGAAGTTTGAAGGAAAACGGTTTTGACCTAACAGAAGAAGTTAGGGCACAGAAATGGGAAAGGTATTTTGACAGGTTGGTTGGTCCAACATTCCCTATGTTAGTCAAGGAGTTCTGGATTCATGCGACGGCTTCAACGCATCAAGTCACCTCCTACATTATGGGGAAGAAGTTTGTGATCACTGAGGATCATATAGCAAGGTTAATCGGTTACAGTGGCGGTGGCGTCCACTGTATTGATATGGCTGAGAGATGTGCTGACGTGGGCGTCATAGCTGAAAGGATTTTCACCCATGGGGTGCCCAGCAGCAAGATCAAAGATCTGAAGGATCATCACAGAGTTTGGGCGAAGATAATTCTGGGGTGTTTTAACCATAGGAAGCCAACTAGTTCCCTTGATTACATAAATGTGGATCAGCAATTTCTGATCTACTTTATCAATCAGAAGGTAAAAATCAACTTGGCTCATCTTCTGTTCAACCACCTCAGAACAAGCGTGAAGGAAACCAGGGAAGAAGAAAGAACAAAGAGGGATTGGATACCCTTTGGAAGGTTGATATCAGATATTCTGACAGAGAATAGGCTGATAGAGCATCTGATAGAAGCTCAAGAGTTAAGCACCATTGAACCAACGGTTGGGAAGCCTCTGAACGCGAAGAACTTGAAGAAAATGAAGTTGATAGAGAATATCAAAAAGGAACCCAGCGCTACTCCTATTGTTGATATCTCCAGCAGAAGAGTTCCACTGAGTGACTTTCCTTTATTTTCTCAGATAGAATCCAAGCCAATGGTAGTTCTCAGATATATGGACGCGTGCAAAGCTGATGGTACAGATCCCAATCTGAAGATCAAAGATCTGCACCAACCTCAACCAGAAGTGACTCTGAAGAAGACGAAGAAAAGGAAGGCACCTTCAGAAGGATCATCCCAACAGACACCCAAGAAAAGAGGTAATTTATCTGCTGCTTCTGTTTTAAATTCTTCTACTATTCCAGCATCAATTCCACCTCCAACCTCTCATAGAATCTCAATCCCCATCCCAACAATAGATGAAACTGAACCAGAAGATGACCCTTCTGAGGCACTTCAACTCAGAAGACCCAGAACCAAACATCCCAAACCAACAATCTCAACAACATTAGCAATTGACAAAGTGCTGTCTGACATTGATCAACACACTTCTGATCACTCCATCAATCCAAACTCTGAACCACAACTTGTCCCTCCTCCACAACCAGAACAACAGCAATCTGCTGAAGAACCAAAACAGCAACAACCTCTCTCATCCATTCCAGAAGAACCTCTTATCCCTGAACAACCAGAAATTCCAACAACTTCTCCTCAACCAGCAATTCCGTCTCCCTCTCCTCAACCAGAAATTCATCCTCCATCACCTCAACCTGAGTTTCATCACTCTGAAACTCCAACTCCTCCACCTTCTGAACCTCATTCACCTCAACCATCACCTCTGGCAATCCAGCTGCCATGTGGAACAACAGTCACAATGGCCCAGCTGCCATCTTCATCAGAATCTACACCACCAAATACTCCCAAAACACCAAACAGTCCAATCATAATTTCTGATTCTCCCACTCCATCTCCAAAACAAACAGCTGCCAAGCAAACCACCGAAAACCCCAGCAGAACCTTCATAGACTTAACAATCTTTGACCGTCTTGCTGATCTGAAACATAAAATAGCCATTCCAAAACCAAAGCAACCAGATGTTGGCTCTGGTATTATGAATTTTGAAACAGGTTTGCAGCAGTGGATTGCTTCTCTGAAGCAAGTCTGTCCTGGAATGATTGACCCAGCTGCCTCTGACCAGCTCTGGTCACAATTCAGAATTTGGGTACGTGCTGAAGCTCTCAAGTTGCAGGATATCAACTATAAGCAGGCACAACAGAACTTCAGCAAGCTGCTGAAGGAAGTTAAAAGTCAGCTGCCTCAGGAAGCTGTGCTCCCTCTGGATAGTGAGCCATGGTCTGAGAAACAGCTAGCTTCAAAGGTGCAACCAGAAGAAGACAAGACCATTCAAGCTGAAGCAAGTCAAGCAGAAGATGTTGCAGAAAGCTCTCAGAAGCTCCCTGCTTCTGATGTTTCTCAAGCTGCCTTGGACAGGCAGACTCTGGAAGAGCTGAAGCTGAATGACATGCGTCTGCAGCAGAGGATGGATGAAAATGACCAGAAGATGAAAGAAAGGATGGATGTGCAGGATAGCAAGATTGACACAGTTGTCAGCATGGTACACAAGCAGAATGAGACTGCTGATCAGATCAAAGCCATGCTGGAGAACCTGTTCACACGCCTTCCTCCCCAACCTTAGTTTTTCATTCATGTCATTTTCATGTTTTCTTTGATTATCTGATGTACTGTTTTAATATGTTTTGTTTGATTCTGAACCTTTTAATATGACAAGTTTTTCTGATCTTAACTATTTTAGCACATCACTTACACTTTTTGATTGCTGACAAAAAGGGGGAGAACAAGAATGATATTTTAAACAATAACGGATTACTAAGACATAAATTCTCGAACATTCTAACTCTGATATACTTGAATAGGTTTTTCTGTTTTGCTTAAGTCTACAGGTACAAGAAAGCTCCATGATACTCTGAAGAAAGCTCCATGATACTCTGGAGACTAAAGCTCTGAAACTCTGACCCGCTCTGATACTCTGACCCAAAGCAAAGCTCTGACAAGAAAAGCTCTGATACGCTGATCTGAAGCTCTACTCTGATATGCTGATCTAAAGCTTCTGATAGTCAAAGACTCTGATACTCTGATGTTCAAAGAAAGGCAAAAAGATCTGATCCTGAAGAACTCTTGGAATCAAAAAGGGAAGCAATAAACTCAGGGGGAGTATCTCTTAACTCTTATCCCTTATCTTTGATAACCTCTTACTCTGATACATCTCTCTGATACCTTTTCACGTTATTTTCAATTAAAAATATCTAGTTTTTGTCATCATCAAAAAGGGGGAGATTGTTAGAACAAAGTTTGAATCTACTACCCTATGTTTAAGTTTTGATGATAACAAAATGAAATGATATATTATTTATATGATTCATGTATGAACTATTTGCTGCCTAAATTATTACGTTCTGATTTGCAGATACTCTGATAGGTATAAGCAAGATCACACCTAATCAGCATCAGAAATTTGGTTCTTGACATCAGTATCAGAAGTTGCTATATCAGAATACCAGAATCAGAAGATCAACTCACGTGTATGCTGAAGCTTGATGAACAGAACTGCGCTCAACACTCTGATAAAGAAAAAACAACAGTTCATCAGCAGCTAAGCAGAGTCAGAATGAGCCAAGCCAGAACATGCATTAAGTAAGCAACGGTATTGTGCATTGAAAGCAAATTAATACCAACAGCCTCATTCCAGACAAGATCTGCTCAATAAGGAAAGTTTGTTATTAGCATTGAATCAAGAATATTGCTCCAACGTTCAACATCTCAGTGCTATATAAATAAGAATATGAAGATTGAATTGGCTAATGCTCTCCAACATTTTACACGCCTAAAAGCTGATCATAATCTTCCTTCTCTCAGTTTGCTAAACGCTACACATTCCCTTATTCAATCATTGTTTAGCAATCTAGTTTCATAAGCTTAAGTTGTGTATACATCACAGTTGTGATACAGTTTTGTAGAAAACATTCACACCTAGATTTATCTTCTTTGTAAGAAAGTGTTTCCTTGACAAACCGGGTTGTGGTTTGCATCAAGAAGGCTTTAGCAGTTGTTAAAGCAGTTTGTATATTCAGTTGAATATAGTGGATTAAGACCTTGTTGGAGAGAGGCGAAATCACCTTGACGGGTGGACTGGAGTAGTTTGAGATCAAACGAACCAGGATAAAAATATCTTGTTCATTGCATTGATTTTCAGTTTTACAATTCAACCCCCCCCCCCCCCTTCTTGTGTTTTTCACCACTTCACATCAAGCAGGCCATAAAATGAAATGGTTGTTATTCTGATATGGCATGTATTGGCCCAGCATGCTCAAAGATTGTATAGATTTTTCTAAAGGGTGTGAAGAATGCCAGAAACATGCAGGAATTCAACATGCTCCTGCAAGTGAGTTACATTCGATCATTAAACCATGGCCCTTTAGAGGATGGGCATTAGGTTTAATAGGAGAGATCAATCCTGCTTCGCCTAAAGGATAGAAATATATCTTAGTAGGAATTGATTATTTTACCAAGTGGATCGAAGCAATACCATTAATAGTTGCTGATCAAGAGGCTATTATTGGGTTCATATAGAAACAGATAATTTATAGGTTCGGATTACCAGAGAGTATAACCACAGACCAAGGTTCTGTGTTTACTGGTAGAAAGATGCAGGAATTTGCTCAGGAGATGGGTTTTAAATTATTAACATCAACGCCATATTATGCTCAAGCAAATGGTCAGGTCGAAGCAGCAAACAAAGTGATAATAGGGTTAATTAAAAAACATGTTGGTAAGAAGCCAAAGAATTAGCATAAGACTTTGGACCAAATACTCTGGGCTTGTAGAACATCTCCTAAAGAAGCTACTAACACCACGCCTTTCCAACTAACATTTGGCCATGATGCAATTTTACCAGTGGAAATTCATCTGCAATCAGTTCGAATCCAAAGGCAAAATGAGATCCCATCTGCATTATATTGGGAGATGATGATGAATGAGTTAGTTGAGTTAGACGAAGTTAGATTGCATGCATTGGAAATCCTAATGAGGCAAAAGGAAAGGGTAGCCAGGGCATACAACAAAAGGGTGAAAGGTAAAACATTCACTGTTAATGACTTAGTCTGGAAAGTCATATTGCCCATGGACAAGAAGAATAAAACATTAGGTAAATGGTCACCTCATTGGGAAGGACCCTTTCGAATACTAAAGAGATTCTCAAACAATGCGTATGAAATTGAAGAGTTAACTGATGACAAACGAATCTTAAAGGTTAACGGAAAATATTTGAAAAAATATAGACCTCGCCTGTAGGAGATTCGAATAATAGCAACGTAGTCGAAATATTATAAGGAGATGCCAAAATGGTGCCATACGTTGCCAAAATGGCGTTGTTCAAATATTACAAAACCGAGACTCAAATTAATTCAAATAAGCAAAGATTTAAAAATAAACGTTGTTTCTCAATCTTGCGAAGGTGCTTCTAAAGGACTCAAGTCTTTGCTGGGTATAACGTCTCGCTCCTTCCAGAGTAGTTACTTCTCCTTTGATACGCTCTGCTGCTTCTGTTTCAGAAAGGCCCATGCTAAGAAGTTCTTCGAATTGGTTACTAACGGTGTCAGTTTCATAAGCCAGTTGCTGTTGTTGAGCTTCTTTGACCTTTTGCTGGAGTTCTTGAATTTGTCCTTCCCAAAAGAGAATAGACCGCGCTCGAACTTCATAGTCATCCTTCGCCTGTTTAAAACGCGTTGCTTGGTCTTCAGCCTCTTTAGAAAGTTTCGAAGCGCGCTCATAAGCAGCATCCATAGCGTTTCGTTTCTCCTGAACTTTAGCAGCAGCTAATTCATCTTGTAGGAGACATCCAGTCACATCATCCAATAATACTTGGAGGTCGAACAGTATAGTGCTGACTGGCAAGGAGCAAGCTGCGAAGTTAACTTGAGTGAGAAGTTCCTTCATGGTATAGCAAGCAGTGCTATCCTTTTTAAGAACTTCGAATAGGTCTACATCAAGGATTGTTTTCCTGACTTTGTTAAGAAGTATATCTCTAGCATCTGGGGACAATGTGTTGTTAGTTGAACCAGTGCCAACCCTAGTGAAAGGGATGTCCTTTTGGGCCAATTTAGTTTTCATGTACCCAATTGGGTCATTGTGTTTTAGGAGAGCTAGTTCCTCTTCAGTCAGTCGAGGCTGGGAAGTTGGGGGAAGTTCCATGTTCAAAGGAGTCACGTCCATTTCGACCTCCATAGGTTCTTTAGTCTTACCACCATTATCTTCATCCTTGCCTTGCTCATTACTTTCTCCTTCATCGCACATATCCACCACATCGACAGTATTGGTCTCACTGCTATTAGCATCAGACTTCGTTTCATCAGCCGAACCACTTTGGGTTTCGTCTTCACCAGATCTTTCTTCTGCAGTTTCTTCACTCTCTTGAGGAGAATCAGTCTTGTCCTTTTCAACATGAGTGATTTTTGGACTCTCTTGAAGAGTTCCAAGAGGAGATTTCAGAAGGGAAGTTTCTGGTGGATTTTCTTTAGACTTGTTGGGTGATTCTTTGTTTGCTTCCTTCAAAGGAGGTGAGGTGCCTTGATCATCGTGTGCCTCCAAAGTCCCAGTCAGGGCCACCATGTTGGAAGACCCTTTGTTTTGCACGAAGTTGCTGGAGTCCCCATGGAGAGAGGAAGTGATTGGAGCAATGGTCCCGGTTGGAGGAGTTGAAGCAGTAGGATTCGTGTTCGAAGTATCCTGCATGAACAAAGAAAAGTTAAGAATATGTACCAAGGTATGAATAACTATTTTTGTTAGGAATTCGAATTTGAATTACCTGTGGATTATCAGAAGAAATGTTACTGTCAATATGTTCCAATATTACATTGGAGGTCGAAGGTGAAATTTTGGATGTTGTTGAGGGAGCAACGTCTTTGGAATCAAGTCCAGGAACGTTAGTAGGCTCAGGGCCTTGGGAGCTTTCTTTCTTTTGCTTCTTCTTAGAAGCTGTTGGAGAATTTTCACCAGTCTTGAGGTTCTTTTCAGTGGGGCCTTGTTTCCTTTTCTTAGGAGTAGTTGGTGGAAGTTTGCTAGTCTGAAAAGGTTTAAACATAAGTTAGATCTAAATCATAAACTTCAGTTTATTCGAAACAACAGGGTTAGTTGATTACCTTTGGAATTGAAATGTCTACTGCTGCCGGTGTTGTTGTTGTAGTTGTTGTTGGTGTTGGTATTGTTGGAGTTACATCATCGCTAACTTCAATAGCTTGTTGAGAAGAGTTCCCTTCCTTGGGCTTCGAAGTAACGTTTTTTATCCTAATGGCTGAAAAGTGAAACAATTAAGGTAAAATGTTAAGGATAAGGGAATTAGGATAAAATTGGAATTTTCCCAAGCATTCGCACCTGTGCCTTGATTAGAGGTAATCGAAATGGCAGGAAGGTCATAGCGAAGATGTCCTGGGAAATTATGAAGCCAGTAACGAGCCCATGTCACAGTCTCAGATGGCTTTAGTTTCTTTCGAGATTGGTATTTGAACATTTCTTTGCAAGTAAACCACCAAGAGTATGGAGGAAACCAAGCCAGAGCCAGTTCTGAGGTAGGCAACCTAGGAAATTTAGGTGGATGCATTTCGAGTGCCAGCCTATACCTATCCTCAGGTGACAACCCTGAAGGAAGTTTGAACTCAAACATTTTTTCTTTAAATTTTTCCTTCAAGGTCTCGGCCGCTCGATGTACAGTGGTTCCCAAGTGTGTGGGATCATAAGTGGTTTCGAAATAATTTTGAAAAGCCCTAATTTCTTTGACATGAGTGAACATACCTTTCTTGGAGTGTACCTGCACATTGAACGCGCCAGTTAGCTTTTGTTGAATGGTGAGTGTGTCAAACATATATGTCTGGTAGAACTTAGTCCACCATTCAAGAAATCCTTTTGCTGTGAAGTATGTTGGCTCGAAAGGTAAAAGCTCGAACTGAGCAAAATCTTGATATTGCTTCTGTTGTAATTTGGCCTCTCTTGCTTTGAACGTTTTGCCTGAGGTTATGGCACTTTGTGTTTGGAACAAAGGTTCAGGAATTAATTGGCACAGGCCAAATTGTCGAGAAACGAAATTGGGTTGATAAGCCAGGAGGAAAATCTGATTCTTTGTTGGAGTAATTCTTGAGGAAATTAGCCTAGGAAGAAGAAACGCTTTCCAAATGTCCCGCATCTCTCTGCTCTTGACGGCTTCTGAGAGAGACGTTGTGAACCATGATGGTCCACAAGTCCTTTGAGAAAAAGGTGCCATGGACTCTTCGAACTTGTGTCTTTTTGAGAAGATCATGATGTATTTAGAAAAATGGACTTTGAAATCATCCTTGTCATCATTTGGAGTAAGCTTTCGAAGCCTTGTGCCTTCGATGATCCTGTCAGCTATTTCTGGATCTTGTTCAATGATAGTATCAGCAGTTGATAAAGAAGATTCGAACATGGCATTAAGCCATAGTTGAAGCAACCAAAAGGGTCCAGCCAGAAGAATGTTCTTTGGAGCATGGGATTTTAAACCAGAAACTGCTGACCTTAAGCTCTCATAAAGATCGACAAGTAGCAGTTCACTCAGGCAGACTTTCCTATTTTCATGGAAATCCCTGGCTAGGGGAATGAACCTACTCGCCACTTGCAAGGATCTGCTGCAGAACACATATCGTGATAGCCACAAGGTAAGGAAAGCGATATGTTCTACGTCTGAGACATCATCCCCTTTAGTATGATAATGGCTGATGAATTTTGAAAAGCTAGCTAGTTTGACATCAAAGTCAATGATGCTAGAATGTTCTTCGTTATCAGGAATATAAGTTTCCCCCACTGGTGAAAGACCAGTGATGGCAGCTATATCAAAGAAGGTGGGTGTTATCATTCCACCCGGAAGGTGGAAAGTGTTATAAGTGTTGTCCCAGAAGTACAATGAAGCAAATATCAATGGGTGACTGTAAGTAAAGCCTGGTTTCGACAGTTTGATTAAATTATAAATTCTTAATTCTTCCCATTGCTGGGATTTTTTGGATTCTACTTTAGTGAGCCAGTTTTGATATGCTACATTTGAAGTGGGGCAGGATCGAAATGGTTTGAAATTGCTTTTGATGTAATCTAAAATAAAAGGATCTTTTAGAGGTGAGACTGGAGTTTCAGTTGTTTTCGAATCAGATGATTCGCTTATGTCTTTAGTTCCTGCCTTAGGGGCATCCATCTTGTTGAATAGGGGTTTGAATTTATAGCAAACGGGAAAAAATTTCCTAGTATCTTTCAGAATTTCAAAAACGGTTAAAGGACCCATTAGGGCAAACCTTTTTCCAGCAACAATGGTAGGGATTAATACCTGAGAAGCATACATCATTTATTTCTCTTTGGAGATCGCTTGAGGATTGAGCACAGATTGATTCTGATAAGTAGCCACCTTGCTCTCCATGACAGTTTCCGTGTTGTTGTTCTTGTTCTTCCTCTTTGATGATTTCTTCAATTGTGATGATGTTGATGAAGACATTGTTAAGATTGCTGGAAGTTTTAGGGTTTAGTGAAAAAGAGGGGGTTTCAGAATTTTGGAGAAAAAGAAGAAAAGACTAAACTGATGGGTTTTATAGAGAGTGTGGAAGAGTGAGTGTAAACACCCACTAAATAAGACTAGGGGTACGTGGAAGTCGTTGGTTGGATTCAGAGAGAGGTGGCGTAAGATCTAGTGTTGGTAATGAGTGTGATTAATAGTAATCATTATTTTTAAAACCACACCATGTTGTGGTAACTGGTCCAAGACGGTCAGGTACTCAAAGAGGCGTCTTGATTGACGTGGGTAAAGTCATGCACAGTAAATGTCATGATTCTTCAAAAGACCTATCAAAATCTTGTGAATCTATTTAAAATAAGTATTTCTCAAAGGGTTCGAAATACATATTTTAAAGGGGCATTTTGTTGGCTGAAGATTTTGATATTGTGATTCGAAATGAAATGATTGGGCTTTGTTTGAATAAAGCAAGTTTTATGGTTTGGAATGGAAGAGACTGTTTTTTCGAATGGAAATATTAAAGTTCAAGGTTTCGAATGATAGTTGTGGAGTGTAAGTCTAAAGAATTTTCGAAATAATGATGAGATTATATTTGTAAAGGTTGTTTTCGAAAATAACCTTTGAAACAAATTCGAAATGAAGGTTCCAAGGCGTTTGAAATTCAAATGTGAGCGGGATATTGGAAACTCAAATACATAAGCGTTGGAGCGTTCGAGGACACGTGGAGGCTAGAGGGAAGTAATGCTCTGCATGCTTCGAACGTGGCAGATTCTGATAGCAAGACTGTTATGGTCGAAATAGTATAAATAGAGGTCTTAGTGTTAGGATTTCGGTGTGTCATATTTGTTGTACAAATTCAATAAACATTCAAAATACTGCATGGATAGGGAAACGAATGCTCGAAAGATGTACGTATGATAACACCAACATTTACAATTCAATGAAAACTCTTTATATTTTCCAGTTTTGTCTTTCATGTCCATTTCATTTGTGCTTCAAACATTTTTACGTTCATGCCTTTACATTAAAGCTTTTACATTCAGAGTCATTTATTTCTTTATGCATTTAAACGCTTTTCTTATGTTCGAATCCTTTAAACATTCAGCAACTTTTACATTCACTCACTTAATCCTGCCATTTACCCAATCTTAAGTCTTTTTACTTTTCTAATGAACATTCCTTATATCATATAGAAATTATCCTTCGAATCATTTAGTGTAGTAATCGAAGTGGATTGGATGTCTTTGAAACACTTTAATTAGAAGTCCTAAATATGAATACCAGTTTTACAATTAGATTTAGCCAAACAATTATGTCCCATAAGATCAATCTAGTCGATCCTGCAAGTTACCAGAGAAATTGAATAACAGTAATTAAGTTTATTCGATAGTTTGGAAGACTAGCGGTTGTTTACTAGAAATCACTGTGAACACCGAGGAGTTAAGCTTCAAATTGATATTATCATAGTAGACTTGATCTTGGCTTGGTATGCCCCCAGAGTAGGAGAGTTGTTCCGAACTGGGTTAACAACTTATGTGTGTTTTTTATGCTTTTCAGTACTGTTTATATTACTTATATCTTGCATGTGTTGTTTAAGTCAGATCAAATGTCTCAATATGTCATAAGATATCTGAAGTCTGATATACTAGAATTTTAATGGTGTATCCAGAAGCACAAAGACCTGCAAGCCCGGAGTTGTGGAGTGCACTTTAGAACCACTCATCTGGAACCTGATAAAGATTATGAATCTTTCATGCATGGTTCACATATTTCAGACATTCACGTTCCTGTTGAAAATAAAATATAATAGTCTCAGTCGAGTTGAATTTGATTACAAAATAAAAAATAGCACTGTTCAGAAATATATATCTCCATCCCAGATATGCAGATCCATATGCTCTCCAAAGTATATCAATAATGAAGTGTTTGTGGACCCTCCTGAAAAAGAGTCTATAAGTGGGGCATCCTCAGCAATTGGGACATGCCGTATAACTACGACCTACGGTGCAACTGGGGCATCCTCATCTGGTGCACACGACTTTAGGATCCCAACCCCTGTGATAATCGACTCATAATGGTCGACGACTCCCTATCGTGAGGCAGAAGGACGACTCTAGCCTGCTTATGCTGATGAGCCCTTTCGCAACAAACATACACGGTTAGGGTGGGTCGCCCAAGTCTGAACCTTTCGTTTTTTTCAGTCAATTTCCTTGGGGAAAAAAAAAAGAAATGAGGTTAGTGCATATGGAATGAAAGAGTTTGGAGATGTATCTCCAAACACTTGAAACAACACATTTCGGAGATACATCTCCGAAAAAAACTTCGTTCAACTTCTATGACAGAAACTTTTCTACAACTGTCCTAGCCATCCAAGTATCATCCAAACTCACCCAAATCATATTACAGAGTCTACACATAATCTATTTCAAATGCTAATGTCATCTAATGTATTAAAACTAACCTATTTGAGATAATACATTAATCAAAAATCAAAATATGCTAAATGAGAAACTTACTCAAAAATGTATCGATGAGGGTGTAAAGTGATATGATGTTGAATGCATTAGTTAGAGGGAGTTGGGAATGACAAGATACAAGTAAGTGTTGCTTCAAAACTTGATCTTGGGTGGGAACTTGAAATGGGTAGAGTGAGATAGAGAGAAAGTTTTGAATTTCTAAAATGAAGAAGGAGAAGAGGGAGAGTATGACGCGAGCTTTAAATATCTCCGTCTAGCTCAGAGATACATCTCTGAAATAGTTGAATTTAAAAAAAGAGTTTATTCAGAGATGTATTTCTAAACACATCCTACAATACTCTTCGAAGATACATCTCCGAATTAATCTATGATTAAAATAGAGATTTTGTGCATCTGGAGATACATCTCTGAAACCATAGGGTGTTTCAAAAATTTTACATAGGACTTAGAAGAATATACAAGAGTGCAATGAGAAATTGCCTTCTTGAAAGCACATTGTCATATTTGGATTGAACGAGGGTAGTTGATTGAATAAAAAGAAGTTTTTCAATCCATCCCATGAAAACGTGAAGGTTTTATCTAAAGGATCTTATTAGCGATACATTTTTTTGCAAATTTGAGCATATTGTGGATTGAGAACCTCGCGAATTAAAAATAAGGTTGTTCTTTCCATTTTTATCAGTGAAGAGCCACCTTTAAAAAATTTCGAAAATACTCTTCTAAAAAATTAGGAAATATACTTTTGAATGTATCTCATATATCACATTCTTTTGTAAGTCAACAACACCTTATTTTGCTAAAAAATAGTTCAAAAATATACTTTCAGACTAAGAAGGAGAGAAAAAACATTGTGTGTAGTTGAAACGGGTGGATGTAATACGACTAGCTACTGTAAACATAAGACTCAGTGTATTAAGTGCTGTACTCGAATACTTCATATTTCATGTTTTCTAACTTAAACTGGCGCCCTTAGTGGTTTTATGCAAAGAATGATTGTGCTAGTATTAAAATAGTGACACTCTTAATGTAATAATGGTGTGCTGGTTGCTCTTAACCCAATCACACTCTTCAATTTTTAGTAGTATACTGTCAAACTAAAATGCCAGTGGCATCAGGAGAATATCAACTTGTTTTATTATTTAAATGCTATTGCATTGATCTGAAAAGTTTCTTCTATGAACAAAATCTGTGCCCTTGTTTTTAACCAAATTCCAACCTTTTAATCCAAAACAAGACTCTAAAATAAACAATAAGTGACAAGTGCTAGAAGCACAAAATTCAAATCCCTTACAACAATAGTGTACATTAACATTGCAATTCTCAACTACAAAAAGTTTTGAATTCACACCATCCACCTGCTATGAGCCAAACTAAACAGTTTCGGCAAAATCTTGATTGTGTTCTTCTACCTGCTCCCATTTGAGATGAAACAGAGTCCTAACAAGGACTTATAAAAAATAATGAAACAATTAACTACTAACTAAATACCTCATGACGTTGCTAAGTTTTCTATTCTAGTTGCACAAACAATTTATATCACCACAAGGAAGGTACATAAACTTGTTCTTTCAAATTCTGAGTAGCACTTTCAGTAGGAAAACCTCTAACTCCACCAATAGTCCATTGCGATATAATTCCGGCCGCAACAGCAAAACGTAGCTGTCTCTCCAAAACATCTTGATTTTCAAACATTTCCGGACAAGTGGTTAGTTTTCTAATAATAGCAGCCACAATCGCGTCGCCCGAGCCGGTTCTATCGCAAGTATATGGAGTTATGAGAACATCTTCTGTTCCAACCACAACCCCGTCAAAAGAAGGGGTATAATAGTGAATTCTATATGTTCCATCAGTCACAAACAGTAATTTAAGTTTATCATGCCACAAAGGCGAGATTTCTTCGGCAGTGTAATGGTAATACTCTTGACGATTCTTGGTGTGTTCGTAATCTTCGGCGTAGTATTGTGGCTTATAATTTCTTTTCCGCTCGTAATGTTCTTCGTCTAGAAGGAATTCTAACTCGGTTCTTGAAACTTCAACGATGTCTGCTTCTTGCCATGCTTTATTGATTATTTGTCGAGTTTCGTCACGTGATCTCCATAGAGGTAATGGCAAGTTTAAATCAAAGAACACAAGGCCGCCGAACTTTTTGGACCACTTAATTGCTTTGAATAGAGTTGATTCCATAGACGAAGATGTTAGAACTTCTGCATTGAAATGGAAAATCCTAGCCTGCAGTAGTCCACACAAAAAAGTCACAACAAATCTTATTCACAGAATTCTTCATACATTAACAAATTATTACCATTTCAATAAGTGTCAATAAAAACAATTTTGGGATGGGTATTGGGTAGAATTGATTCCAAGAGAAGCAAAATTTTCTAGCTTCCCAAACTCTACATGTGTGACTAAGAAAATTCTTTATATTTTTACACTTCATAAGTGATTCAAATTCATCTTCCATGCAAAATCCACTCGACATCGTAAAGTATCAATAATCAGAGTAGTCATTCCTGGATAGCGGTAGGTGCAGCCGGCCCCAAAAGTGGGATAGCGTATAGCAGGATAACCGCTCTATTTTATCATTTTTTGGACAAATTACATATAATAATTATAAACATATATTTAATGTAAAATTAAACAAATAACTTATCTCATAAAATATTCATAAATCAAAGCACAATGATTCTTGAAGTGCATAAACTACCACGGAAGAAGGTTAAGGTTGAGTGTCAACTCATATTTGATTGAAAAACCCAAACTTACCCTTAAAACATTGTAAATTAAGGGATAATTTTGATTTTTTAGAGGGGGGAAAAGATTAGCAAGCCAGAAATCGCTCCGGGACGGGAACCGCTCTGCTCTGCTATCCTACTATTACCCTATAGTGGCCGCTATATGTTCTGCACCGCTAAGGCTCTTCCCAAAGTGCCGGCCTCCACTCCGCTTCGCTCTGTTATAGCGGGATAGTGCCGCTATTGACTACTCAAAATTGATTTATCTTAAAAAATGCTACACAAAGTATCATAATTGATTTTGCATCATGCCAATACATAATTCTTTTTGTACAAATACTAATGTTTGACTACCTCTCGCACAAAATTTGTGTCTGAAACTCATTTTGACTAGAAGTGATGAAAAAAGCTTTGACATTAGATTGAAAAACTTATAATATGATTTACATCAAACTTGCCTTAAGAGTAAAACATTGAAATATAAGTCATTTATGTTTCCCTCTAAACTCAGTTTTAACCGAATCAATATTAAAAAAACTCAACTTCAAACAATATCATGTTTATCAAACATTCTCCCAAACAAAAGAAAACTGTCTTCCTTATACATCAACAAACTTTTACCATTTCTACGAAAGTTATTATACAACCTAACCTAACAGACAAAGTTTCCCTCCCCAAATGGCATGAAAACAGAGTACAATTATACTTCTTTAGCAAGGTTATCAAATCGAGAATCAAAAGACCAATTTTCTGAATCATAAATCGAAACTCATAAAGAGTAAGATACGAGTTACCAATAAAACAAGTTCAATTTCAAAAATCAAAATTATAAACTAAATATCATATATTGTAAGGAGATGAATGTCTCGCATACGTAAACACATTTCATGTCATATTATATCATCTAATGCGAGACTCTTATCACACCCAACACCACGTCTATGGGACACCTAGAGCGTGATCCGATAGCAGATAGCCCAACAGATCTTGAATAACTTCCATACCATATTAAAATCTAGATTCGACTAAACTCAATTTTATAAAACCGCTTGTAAGACTACATATATTAAACTCATTCTCAAGTCATATTTCATATTTCATGGCATTCAATTATCAATGTTAGTAGAATAAAGTAAGAAAAATAACCTCTTTCAAAATAGAAAGATTCAACTCATCACTCCGAAGCGAATCCTCAGCAGCCTCCTTAACAGTCTCCATCCTCATCTTGCTACCATCAAACTTCACCTTCATATAACTACACCCTGTCCTAAACCCCGAATCAAATTTCACACCTCTCGTCTGCACCTTCTCCTTATTCAAACCCAACACAATCTCTTCCCCAAACTCATCCTCCCCAACTTTCCCCAACAAAGCCGCCCGCCCACCCAGCCTAACATGAGCCACCGCGACATTCGACACCGGCCCGCCAGGTGCTCGAGCAAACTCCGGAGGCTTCCATTGAAGCATCTTCCATTCCGAGTAAATATCAGGGTCCATCGGGAAATCCTGCACACGCACCGTAGGGAGAAACTCCCTCTGCGCTGCTCCGAAACAGCATATTAAGGGTGGGTCGTCGTATGGGAAATCGATTCCGTCGTCGTAGTCGTATAATTCATCTTCTGCGTTTTGGTGTTGTGGCGTGTCGTTTTGGGCTTGGTTGGTTTTTCTGTTGCGTCGCTTTGGTGTTTCGGATTCGACTTGTGTTGTGGATGTGGAGGCTTTGATTTTGTGTTGAAATTTTTGTGTGAATTTGGAAACGGAGTTTTTTGGAGGGTGAAAGAGTGGAAGAAGATGAAGAACTGATGATGACATTTTTTGTTTGGTTTGGATTAATGGAAGGGTTTATCATTCATTTTGTGTAAAGAGAAATGCCATGGGTTTAGGATTTTGAAGTTGGGCGTTATCCGGACTAGGTAGGAAATGGTTTTTTTTTCCTACTTTCATTTCATGGTAATGTTTTATATATTACTTGTTTCCAAAATTGTTAAGTTCTAGATCTTAATAACTTTTTCTTTTTTAATTGTTTGATGGTTTTCTATTCGATCTAATCTCCTTATCACAAAGTATATATATATTTTTTCTCAAGATATTCAAACCACCTAAATTATGTTTCATCATAATCTCTATGGTAGATGTTACTCCAAAACTATATATTTGATATTTTCATTTTTAATCATATCTTGTCAAGACTTACCACACATCAAACTAGGTGTGTTCCCAGTTCAGTTTGAGCGACTTTTACGTTAAAAATCATTTGAACCGCAAAAGAAACAAACACGGAGTTCGGTTTGGTTTTGTTGTCTTTTAAAAATAAAGTTGACTCAAACTAAATCAAACCAATGCAGTTTTAGTTGGTTTGGTTGATTTAATTTTTTACAAGATTATTATTGAGTCATACATACACATATAGATGATAAAATATGATGTAGGAAGGCTAAGTGTGTATCAAAGAAGAAGTCGCGCATTGGAAAGGTTTGGCTGATTTACGCAAGTTTGGCGCTTGGTGTCAGAATAACTCTTATTACACCTTTCCAGATAAATAATCGGCTCACGAGTCCAACCCACATCTTTGTTTTGATCTATGGACTTTTTAAACCATATGAGTTCGTTTTAGGCCCGAAAACAATATTTTAATAATTCCCACAATTTTAGCACTTTTTCGTTTTATTTTCCAAATTTTAGCAATTTATGTTTTATTTCTGATTTTGAATATTTTTTAGCATTCATGTTTCTTTTCGGTATTTAAACACTTTTGGTTGTGATTGTCAATGATATCTTTATCATAATAAAATTCAATAGTTTTCTCTTTCTTGTGGATTTCAAAATTTTATCTTACATGTTTATCGCTTACAAATTTGTATTTTCGTTTTATGCTTATCGTTTGCTAATCATTCACAATTCCCCATGTGATAGGTGGCATCAGAGCAGGTTTTCTCCAGTTTCTTTTTGTAGCTTGATCCTCCACGGAAAATCAACCATTGACCAAAGCAAACCATGAAGGAATTACCGTAGCTTTTACCACGACCATAACTGCTTTGACTGAACATATGGTGACTTTAACAACTCAGATGAACAACGCCAACAACAGTAGGAACCACCGGAGAGACAAGAGAAGAAAACTAAATTATGGTTCTGCATGGTGGAAAAATCGTGTTGTTATTGTGGAAAATTCGAGTTTTGGAGAAAAAGAACCTGGCGAAGAAGATATAGTTGATCATGTGAATCGACATAACCATGACTATCGAGTGAAGGTTGATATTTCACTATTCTATAAAACAATGAGAATGTAGGAGTTTCTAGATTGACGGATCGATAACGACAAATTCTTCAATGATATGAGTGTCTCTAAGAATAGGCAAGTTAATATGATAGTGATCAGACAGAAGAGTAATGTTGTTGTCTAGTAGAATAAACTTGTTGTCCAACGGCCAAATCTCATAAAGAATAAAATATTTATCAATATAAATATGACATGTCATTTTTAAGTAAAAACATGTTCTATTTCAAAATTATAAACTAAACTAAATATTATATATTTACCTCAAAATAATTCAGGATTCAATTTATAAATTAAATTACTAAAGAATAACGTCCAACTATAAAAAAGTTGACAAAAAAAAGTGAATTGTTATAATAAGCTTGGATCCAAATGAATGAATTGGGTTTCTTCATAGTCAATCAAGATTTATCTTAATCTTAATGAATCAACATTTAAGACGAGATTCATGTCCAAAATAGATAAACTCTAGAGACTCGTATCAATTGAGTTCAGTAATATATTGAATTGAGTTACAACATGCATGTAAAGTAAAATAAACAAGTCTAAGCATAATTCAACCCTATAAAGCAGATAAATGTCTCGCATATATAAACACATATTATAACATAATATCGTCAAAGACAAATCAAAACTATGAGAAATATTGAGTTTCTTGAACAAACACAAGAAATTCTATTAGGTTTTCACAAAAGAAAGAGAAGAGGGAAGAAGAAGAAGAAGAAGAAGAAAATTAGGATTTGTTGTAATTATTTTTCTATTCACTTACTCAATAAGGGTTTACATATTATAAGTGAATAACAGCAATCAACCTCTCTCAATAGACTGAGAGAACTAGTCTATTTATAGACTATTAGGCTAACTTAAGCTACGATCTAACTTAAACAATTGGGATAGACAAACACGCCCAATTCGACAAGCTAATAAACCTAGTATTTTGACTATTGCATGTTTGAGCGTATTTTGACTACAATGTGCAGCACTTCGACATCAGCATGTGAACAGACTTCGACAACATGCTTAATCTCTATCAAACCAAGAAGTTACCCTTGTCGACACTAGAGTTCGATTTAAAATCTCACAAATCTCCACCTTAGAACAAACTCTACAACATCAAGAGAGCAAATTAGCTTGCTTCATGCACCTTTATCAGCTGCATACAGTGGAAAAACTTGCAGTTTGGCAATGTCTTGGGGATCATATCAGTAACATTATCTTCTGTTGAAACCTTCAGCACTTGGACTTTTCAATGCTCGATTTTTTCTTTGATGAAATGCAGTCTCACATCGATGTGCTTAGTTCGCTCATGATAGGCCGAATTCTTCAACAGATATATGGAACTTTGACTATCACATTTAACAGTGATAACTTGACCTTGAAATTTCAACTCCTTAGCAAAACTTTTAGGCCATAATGCTTCTTTCACAATTTCAGTGAGGGCAATATATTCTGTTTCAGTGGTTGCTAAGGCAACAACCTTATGAAGTGTCACTTTCCAACTGATTGTTATGCCAAACATAGTGAAAACATATCCAGAAATAGATTTTGGAATCCATACAACCTGCATAATAAGAGTCGACATATCCTTCGAATTCTACGTTGATATCATCACCGTTGGCTCCACCATAAATCAAGACACTGTTCAGAGACCCAATTATGTACATCATAGTCCACTTTAATGTTTTCCAATGCGTCTTTCTAAGATTCGACATATACTTGCTTACAAGGCTTATTGTATATGATATGTCAGGCATCGTACAAACCATGGCATACATCAAAGAACCTATTATACTAGTGTAGCGATAAAAAATGTAGCGGGGTAAATCGGAGATCGAACTATTAATTAATTCGTCTCACAAAAGCAAGAGTCGCCACCGCGCTTTATTATTTCCAAGGGAAAAGGGAAAAGAGCGAAATAAAACCCTAAAATATGCAATGCAAAATAATACTTTTAAAGTAATGAAAATACAAGGCGTTTTTGAAAAGAGGTCTAAGGTTCGGGGGTTAGTTATACAATGGGAAGGTATTAGCACCCAATGTATCTATAGTATTCTATAGGAACCTTTTGAAATATCTGTTTATTAAAATGTTTGTTTGATTAAAAAATAAATTGTTTTGGCCAAAAATGGGTATGAACGAGTTTTTGAAGATACGACGACCTAATGTCGAAGTTTTGACTTAAAAGGTATGAGTTTTGAAAAAGTGAATATTTGGGAAAATTATCTTAAGTTTTTTAATAAAATAATAAACGGAGGATGAATGAGGGTATTCGCACGATGTTTTTTTTTATGACATGAAGTCGACAAAAATTAAACAATTCCCTTGGATTTTGCAATCAACATGAAAATTAAAACTAAAAGTATAAACACTCCAAGATTTTAAAAGAAAACCAAAAGAGAAGCCATGGAATCGAAATTATCACAAACTCAACCAACATGTATCATGGGAGGAACATCATAAGGGGGGATAAATTCAAAAAAGATAACTTACAAACTTATCAATAAAAGACTAGTTAAAAAAACTAACAAAATTTACTAAAATGCTGACCAAGCGAAATATCAAGATTTAAATAAATTATAAAAACTAAACTAATTAATTGGGTTATAAACTGAAAACGAATTAAAGATCCAGTATGGGATTGAAATCGAAATCGAACAACGCTTCTTTCGAACTCTCTTTCGAACTCTCTTTTTTCTCTCTTCGAACTCCCTCTTTCGAACTCTCTCTTTTTTCTCTTTGAACTCCCTCTTTCGAACTCTCTTTTTTCTCTCTTCGAACTCCCTCTTTCGAACTCTCTCTTTTTTCTCTTTGAACTCCCTCTTTCAAACTCTCTCTTTTCTCTCTTCGAACTCCCTCTTTCGAACTCTGCTTTTCTCTCTTCGAACTCCCTCTTTCGAACTCTGCTTTTCTCTCTTCGAACTCCCTCTTTCGAACTCTGCTTTTCTCTCTTTCGAACTCTCTCTTTTCTCTCTTTCGAACTCTTCTAAAACGAAATCGAACAACACCAACAATGAATCCTGCTCCATCAATTTGAACTCTTCTCACTCTCTAAATCTAAATCGAACAACTATGCTCCCTAAATCAAAAACGAACAACAACACTGCTTCTGGTTTCGAACTCCTTCTTAAATCAAAAACGAACAACACCCCTGCTACTGGTTTCGAACCCTTCCTTAAATCAAAAACGAACAACACCATTGCTACAGGTTTCGAACTCCTTCCTAAATCAAAAACGAACAACAACATTGCTACTGGTTTCGAACTCTTCCCCCCCCCCCCCCCCCCAAATCGAAAACGAACAACAACACTGTTTCTAGTTTTTTCATGCAGTTAAACAATAAATCAACAAGGTGACAAATGTTCATGGCAAGCGAAACAACAATAACAATCTCAGGGGTTCTGGTTTATTGAAACATCAACAACAACAAAAAATGCAGCAACGATAACTAGTTCACAGCATACATCATTATAACAAGCATAGCAACATATTTTTTGAGAAAAAAGTAGGGAGACTTACAAGATCAGAGCAAGTCTGATGGTTTCAATTTTTGACAATGAAATAATAAAGAAATCCATAGATGAGGTAATATGCTTTTTAATTCCTCCTGCTCTTCTGAAAATTGTTTGTGCTTATTGATGATGTGTGGAACAGAAATTAAGCAGAGGGTGAAAAACAAGGTATGGTGGCTACTGTGTTGTTGAACAGAGCGCGTGAGCCATTGAGGTTTGAAGGGAAACTGATGTAGATGATGGTGGAATGAGGAAGAGATGTTACAGTTTGTGGTTTCTTTTCTTTGTGAACTGTTTATGAACTCTTTGTTTTTTCTCTCCCCTTTTTCTTTCTCTCCCCTTTTTCTTTCTCTCCCCTTTTTCGATTGCTTCCTGCCTGTTTTATAGTGAATAAGAATGAGGTTTTGGGAGGGAATTTTGGTGAGTTTGAACAAATGTGATAACCTGTTTTTGACACTTTTTGATGCAGTTTTGGTGCGTGTCATTTGAGGTAATTCCTGGACTGATGTGCACGGGGTTTTGGACTGGTGTTCAATAGTTTTTTGGTTGTGGAGGCAGCAGAGATTTGGACCGTTAATGGGCAGCAGTAACACAGAATTTGTACTGAGCAGCATATGGACAGATTTATAATGGACATATTTAATAATTATAATATTAATAATAATAGCAATGGCAATAATAATAAAATAAATGTTAGTAAAACTAAACTGAAAATATAAAAGTGAAATAAAAGATATTAAATTTTTTGAGTTTTTTCAAATAAAGTGATGCAAAAATATAAATTATATGTAACTAAGATTTTTTTTATAATTTTAAATTAACATAAAGAACTTGCAAAAATAAAAATAAAAGAATGTGAAATTACTATTTTTTTGAGATTTTTTACTAAATTAAATCTAAAAGACTATAATTTTAACTTAAATGATACAAGAACAAAAAAACTAAATGAGACTTAAGGAAACTAATTTTTTATATTTTGAATATTTTGAATAAACGTAAATAAAATGAAGATAGCATGAACTAAATATTTTTATGGATTTTCTTTTTTTATGAAAATAAGAATAAAAGAAAGATGATAAAAAATGAAAAAAAAAACATGATTTAATAAAGTCAGACAAAAATCAGTTAAATTTCACTAAATTCACAACAATTTCTAACGTTCTATTTTTTGGTGGATTTTCAAAGTATAATCATCTCTTGACTTGTAAAGAAAAGTTTTAGTTGTTGCAGAGGAGAATCATATGTAAAAGAACCACTAAAAAATGTCGAAATTTGAAGAAGTTGTGAATTTCTGAAATCTGACTCGAGAATTGGCAAAAATAGGTTGAATCGCTTGTGAATGCTTGTTATGTAATAATGCAGATGGGAGGTGGTATCTTAGGTCAAAATTTGGGGTATGACAGCTTCCCCTATTTAAGTTTCTTCTATCCAGAGATATGAAGATTAAAATCTTCGTCTCGACGAGATTGAAGGTACTTAAATACATAATACGCAATTTTTGCCCTAAGATACCGCCGTTATGTTTGTGATACGAATGTAGTATTTAGATTCACAGAGAATGATATTGAGACAAGATAATGCTGGAGAAAACAAACACCAACAAAACACAGGAACATAGATTATACACTACTTGGGAAATGAGCCATCGACTTCAAATGATAGACTCTTGACGGTGAATAAAAATTTGAGAAAATACGCCTCTGACCCTAACAAAGAAGGCATCTTGCATAGGCCACAAAACAGATTATTGACCCAAAATAACAGTGAGTTCACAACTCAAGGTCAAAGATAGACAAAAGATGTACCAAATTTGCTGATAATGGATTACCGACTTCTGAAGGTAAAGATTCATAACAAACTTCTCTGCGAGGTTTCTGGAGAGATACCAATTAATGTTGAAACAATAATATGGTTGTAGATATACAAGCTGCTCAAATAAAGAAGCTGCCACTTGTTGTCATTCAAAGATGTCAATAACATACAAGCTGCTCAAATAAAGAAGCTGCCACTTGTTGTCTTCCAAAAAAACTATGACATACAAGTTGCTCAAATAAAGAAGTTGCCACTTGCTGTCTTCCAAAAATACTATGACATACAAGCTGCTCAAATAAAGAAGCTGCCACTTGCTGTCGTCCAAAAATACTATGACATACAAGCTGCTCAAATAAAGAAGCTGCCACTTGCTATCGTCCAAAAAATACTATGACATACAAGCTGCTCAAATAAAGAAGCTGCCACTTGTTGTCGTCCAAAAAATAATAACGTACAAGTTGTTCAAATAAAGAAGTTGCCACTTGCCGTTTTCCGAAGAATAATAACGTACAAGTTGCTCATGAAGAGCTGCCACTTGTCGTTTTCCGAAGAAAAATAACGTACAAGTTGCTCATGAAGAGCTGCCACTTTTCGTTTTCCGAAGAAAAAACGTACAAGTTGCTCATGAAGAGCTGCCACTTGTCGTTTTCCAAAGAAAAATAACGTACAAGTTACTCATGAAGAGCTGCCACTTGTCGTTTTCCAAAAGATAATTCAGAAGAAGATTGCGATACCACTGCCAGAGAATAAAATCTTCGTCAAAGGGAACCATGAATAGATCCTTCCCGAGGAGATCAAATACTTAAATGTGCAAAATAAATGCACCATTCGTCTAGGTTGCCCGGCTTGGAGAAAACCACGAGATAGCCTATGCAAGAGACAACAACTCCCTCCAGGGATAAACCAGAGAGAAAACAGTCAAACAAGACTCCACCCAATGAGAAAATAACTTGATTGGGGATTCATCCTATCCGGAAATGGACAAGGAAGGCTAAATCAAAAAAATCGTCCACGAGGATTAGCTCAGTTGGGGAATTTAGAAAGGAAGCACATTTTCTGCCTAAGCTAACATTCTACTTGGAAAGAACATGTACATGGTCTTAATAAACATAAACAAGGTATACAACCCAAAATCAACGACAAGTGTGAATATGCATGCGTGATATAAGTGTAAATGAATGAATGAATGTTATGTTGACAAAACAGGCAGACGAAATATCTTGAAGATAATAATATATCACGAAATAATAGATACTCGGCCAATCTTAAAGAGACGAAAGATAACTGGAACTGGAACCACAAAGCAACGTCAGAGCGTATCACGTTACAAGGCTCAAATCTTCTGGGGAGAAAAGTATTGAATCCAATCTTATAACACCAATAGACCATTGGCATGAGACAAAGCGTACCACACTTCAGAAATCTGCTCAAATGAAGATAACCAAAACAACGCTTAACCGGAAAAGTTGGGGAGTCACCAAACTTAGTACCCCTAGAAACAAAAGTTTACACTACCAACACCTCGTGACGATCTTGAAAGAAAACATGTTCATCATGCAAGGATAAATTACTGTATTGTTTTGCATTTCATGGCTTGACCATCCTCGGAACAACTATTAATATTCCTTTCATTATTCACGACACATTTTTAAAATAAGAATACTTTAAATAACTTTGTTTCAAATATTGCCGTAAAAATAAAATTTTGCCCACAAAAGGTAAATGCTCAAATTTCATTAATAAGATGGTAGTTCGCTAACAATGCGACTCCAACGGTTTACAAAAGTTTGGGAAATAGTACATGAAAGAAAGGGTTACACAAAAACAATGATCACTATTCTCCCTAACAACTTCGAATTCCGAAATGTGCTCAAATACCATAGTCGGTATGATAAAAAGCCTGCCTAAGCCGCCCCTTCGGGTTTTCAACTTAGCGAACTTTCAACTCAAACCTAGGCGAAATACTTCTTGACTACATCGGCGTTCACGGAGCGCGGGAGCTCTTCACCTTCCATATTTGTGAGAATCATGGCACCTCCAAAGAAAACTTTCTTAACTACATACGGTCCTTCATAATTTGGAGCCCACTTGCCCCTAGAATCAGGTTGGAAAGATAATATCTTTTTGAGCACAAGGTCACCTTCTCTGAACTCGTGTGGTCGAACCTTCTTATCAAAAGCCTTCTTCATTCTCTGCTGATATAATTGACCGTGACACAATGCTGTCAATCTCTTTTCTTCAATTAAATTCAACTGATCATATCTACTTTGACACCATTCAGCCTCAGAATGTTTAGCTTCCATCAACACTCTCATAGACGGAATCTCAACCTCCACGGGGAGTACTGCTTCCATACCATAAACTAGGGAAAATGGGGTTGCACCTGTTGAAGTTCGAACTGAAGTACGGTATCAATGTAAAGCAAACGAAAGCATTTCATGCCAATCTTTATAAGTTATCACCATCTTCTGGACAATCTTTTTAATGTTCTTGTTAGCAGCTTCAACTGCCCCATTCATCTTCGGCCTGTAAGGAGAAGAATTATGATGTTCAATCTTAAACTCTTCACAAAGCTCTTTCATCATATTGTTATTCAAATTCGAGCCATTATCAGTGATGATCTTGCTCGGGATGCCGTATCGACAAATGATCTGATTCTTGATAAATCTGACTACCACCTGTCTGGTTACATTAACATAAGATGCTGCTTCCACCCATTTAGTAAAATAATCGATCGCTACTAAGATGAAACGATGACCATTTGAAGCTTTGGGTTTAATCATTCCAATCATATCAATGCCCCACATAGAGAAAGGCCAAGGTGAAGAGATAACATTGAGGAGGGTCGGTGGCACATGTATCTTGTCCGCATAAATCTGGCATTTATGACATTTCTTCACATATTTGCAGCAATCAGATTCCATTGTCATCCAATAGTAACCAGCTCTCAACATCTTTTTAGCCATTGCATGTCCGTTGGCATGAGTGCCAAAGGATCCTTCATGTACTTCTTGCATCAGCATATCTCCTTCATGTTCGTCTACACATCTGAGTAGGACCATGTCGTAATTCCTCTTATATAACACTTCTTCATTGAGGAAGAAACTGCTTGCCAATCTCCTCAACG
The DNA here is from genome assembly GCA_948472305.1 of Vicia faba. Taxonomy (NCBI): domain Eukaryota; kingdom Viridiplantae; phylum Streptophyta; class Magnoliopsida; order Fabales; family Fabaceae; genus Vicia; species Vicia faba. The sequence continues at coordinate 1,571,136,651 of OX451737.1, read as the reverse complement.
TCTTCCTATCTTTATTGGATGCCCCAGGCGGGTACTCTTGAGTCTGAAGGACACGTTTAATGTCATAGAACCATGGTTTGTCGTTGGTGACCTCTTCTATTGAGAACACATGAGCAGGTCTATCGAGGCGCATAACTCTGATTGTAGGCACATCGTTCCAACCATTCACTTGAAACATTGAAGACAAAGTATCTAAAGCATCAGCCATTTAGTTTTCATCTCTAGGGATATGATGTAACTCCACTTTGTTGAAAAAGGTTAACAATCTTCTAGCATAATCTCTGTAAGGGATCAAACCAGGATGACGAGTCTCCCATTCTCCTTTGATTTGATTAATTACCAATGCCGAGTCTCCATAAATATTAAGGATCTTAATCCTTAGATCTACTGCTTCTTCGAGACCCATAATACATGCCTCATATTCAGCCATGTTGTTCGTACAGTCGAACTTCAATCTCGCCGTGAACGGGATATGAGTACCTCGGGGAGTGACAATGATTGCCCCAATTCCATTTCCATAAGAATTCACAGCTCCTTCAAATATCAAACCCCAACGGGATTCGGGATCAGGTCCTTCCTCAGGTAACGGCTCTTCACAATCTTTAGCCTTCAAGTACATAACATCTTCATCTGGGAAGTCAAACTTGATGGATTGGTAATCTTCAATTGGTTGGTGAGCCAAATGATCGGCTAAAATACTCCCTTTGATTGCTTTCTGAGTGTGATACTCAATTTCATATTCAGATAACAACATCTGCCAACGGGCTATTCTTCCAGATAAGGCGGGCTTCTCAAAGATATACTTGATCGGATCCATTTTGGAGATCAACCAAGTGGTGTGGTTAATCATATACTGGCGTAGACGGAGAGCAACCCAAGCTAAAGCACAACAGGTTTTCTCTAGCATTGAGTATCGAGACTCACAATCTGTGAATTTCTTACTCAGGTAATATATGGCATGTTCCTTTCTTCCAGTCTCATCTTGTTGACCAAGCACACATCCCATGGAATCTTCCAATATATTCAGGTACATAATCAAAGGTCTTCCTTCCACTGGAGGAATTAATATGGGAGGTTCAAGTAAATATTCTTTGATGTTATCAAAAGCTCTCTGACAATCTTCTGTCCATACACATCCTTGGTTCTTTCGGAGAAGCTTGAAAATCGGCCCACAGGTAGCAGTCATATGAGATATAAATCTAGAAATATAGTTCAGTCTCCCAAGGAATCCTCTTACTTGTTTTTCCGTCTTGGGTGCGGGCATTTCCCGAATAGCTTTGACTTTATCAGGATCTACCACAATACCTTTCTGACTGACAATGAAACCCAGAAGTCTTCCAGAACGAACACCAAAAGTGCACTTGTTGGGATTCAGACGAAGTATACTTTCTCAAACGCTGGAATAACTTCAATAAATGTTCCAAATGATCCTCTTCAGTTTGCGATTTGGCAATCATGTCATCTACATACACTTCTATCTCTTTATGCATCATATCATGGAACAAAGTAGTCATGGCCCTTTGGTATGTTGCACCAGCATTCTTCAAACCAAACGGCATTACCCGATAACAAAATGTTCCCCAAGGTGTAATGAAAGTTGTCTTCTCCATATCTTCTGGTGCCATCTTGATTTGATTATAACCAGAGAAACCATCCATGAAAGAAAAGACTTTGAACTTTGCAGTACTGTCGACCAAAACATCAATGTGTGGTAAAGGAAAATCATCCTTTGGGCTAGCTCTATTCAGATCTCTATAGTCTACACACATCCGAACTTTGCCATCTTTCTTAGCAACAGGCACTATATTGGCTAACCATTGAGGATAGACCGATGTAACAAGGAAACCTACATTAATTTGCTTTTGAACTTCTTCTTTGATCTTGTCAGCCATATCGGGACGAGTCCTTCTCAACTTCTGCTTAATCGGCGGACATTCAGGTCTCAACGGCAAACGATGCTCCACAATATTGTTATCCAAACCTGGCATATCTTGATAGGACCAAGCAAACACGTCAACATACTCTCTGAGAAGCTCCAACATTTTCTCTTTGACTTCTGGGATAAGCAATGCTCCAACCTTAACTTCCTTTTATCTTCTTCATCACCCAAATTGATCATCTCTATAGGCTCTTCAAACGGCTGAATAGTCTTTTCATCGTGCTCAAGCAAACGGGAAATTTCATCAGGAACTCTTCACTATCTTCTTCCTCGGCTCCGAACACAGGGAATTCAAAGTTGGGAGGGGGCATAGGATCATTGTTTTCAATGGTTAAGTCATGGATTAATCTGCACATATGATTATGCTTTATTTTAGAAATCGATTTGTTCAAATAAAACAAAAAGTTATTATATTTTCCTATTACTACTAATTAATTTTCATTACTATTTCCCCAAAAAAAGTGAAAAATAAAACAGTAGTGGACAAAATAACATTTTTATTCATGATTGACAATACTTGAAACAAAGAGCCCAGACATTTTCTCTTTTGCCTTGGGCAGAGCAAAAGGATTTATTTTCAACATAGCCCGACACAAATACTTTTCGCCTTGGGCAGAGTGAAAGTTTTTTTTTTCAAAAATAAAACAAAACATTACTCAGAAATGTACATCACAACAGGAACATCAACAATAATCCAGTTCTGGCAAACCACTCCATGCGTTACAAAATCCAGTTCTAGAAAACATGTGAAATGGAATGTTGGATGATGCATGATATGCGATGCAAATGATCGTTCATTTTGATAGTTTTTCAAGGAACTTCAATAATTTTGCACACATCAATGGTAAAGGAATTTGGAACAACAAAAACTCATTTCATTAATCAAAAGCGGTAAATTACAACTTACAACTTTGGAACAATAAAACAATAAATTACAACCCTGGGATGATAACCCAATAAAAAGCAGTAAATTACAACTTTGGAACATGAAGCCCATAATAAAAGCAGTAAATTACAACTTTGGAACATGAAGCCCTTTTACAGAGTTTTACAAAATGACAATAGTAAAATAAAACTAAGAACCAAAGATCACTCAGAATCATCAGATGAAGGACCAAATGCCAACTATAACTGGAGCTTCCTGATCTTCTTTTCATAAAAGTCTTCCATCTTTTTCTTCTCAGCTACTAGTCGATCAATGATTCCCTTTTATGGATTAGGAACAAGAGCAACACTTACTGAATCTCCCTTCTTTCTCTTCCTTTCACTTTCATATTTCTTCAGTAAAGCATCCTTTTGACGAAGTTTCTCATCATGATCAATGAACCAGCCGTCTTGAATAAATAGCAAATCCTCCTTTTCTTTTAGCTGTCGAGTCAGGACCCGATTCTCATATTCCGACATAGTATACTTTTCTTTCCAAGCATCTCTCTCGGACTTCATCCTAGCCAGATTTCCTTGGTATTCTCCCGTATTCTCGATGGGAACAACAACAGATGACGATGCAACAGTAGGGAATAAAGGTTTCTCAGGTTTATAGGGCATCTTGAGAGCACAAGCCCTAGCACGGACCCATTGTAGGTAAGGCTCCAAAGAAACGGCACCTCTATGTCCTAACATGTCTCTCCCTTTCCTATGGATGTGGCGCCAAGCTCCTTCAATCTCCTTCTTAGCTGCTTGGTGATCTTGTCCTTCTTGTAGAAAGAAACCACTCACTTGAATGTTGTTCGACTTGTGCCTCATCGGGTATCCAAACTGACGGCACGCGAGAACAGGATTATAGTTAATTCCTCCTTTCGTACCAAGAAGAGGCACGTTAGGAAAAGCACCACAGCTATCAATGATCTTCACGTCATAGTAAACTCGATTATACCAATCAATGTCGAAATGAGTGAGAGCCATAATTTTTGGCGCCCATCACGGCTCCTTCTCGAGATTCCAGAAAACATCAGACCTAGGTAGATGAGAAACATGCCACTGATATAGCAACAGTGCATAACAAATAATCATCCCTCCTTGATAAGAGTTTCGAAGATGTATGGAGTAGTAGGTATCTCCTAGCAGCGTAGGGACCGGATTTCCAATCAAGAAAATTCTGATGGCGTTGATATCCACAAACTTATCAACATTAGGAAACAAGAAAAGGCCATAAGCGAGCAAAGCAAAAACGTCTTCAAAGGCAAAAGTATCTTTTATCTCAGCGAAATGACGAGCTTTCTTCAACAAAAACTACGTAGGTAAGCCTCGGATTCCCCCTCCGGTAGTCATGTTCTCCTCTATCTCCGACTTCTTCAAGTGGGTGATGGTGGCTATCTCGTGAGATTTGGGTTCCTCTTCTAAGCCAGAAAAAGGAACACAGTCGATGATCGGTAAACCAAGTATGTAGGAGTACTCTTCTAAGGTGGGCATTAACTGGTAATCCGGAAAGGTGAAGCATCGGTACAAAGGATCGTAGAATTGGACCAACGTATTAAGGATGCCTTCCTTCATCTTGCGCTTCAAGAGAGGTATAAGGGACCCATATTTCTTCTGAAATTCTGTCGGGTTCTCGATCTTAGGAATCAAACTCTTCAGTTCTTCAATCTCGGGCTCCTTAAAACTAAAACTTCGAGTGTTTCTTCTTCCAAACTCCATAATAACAGTACCTAAGACGTCTGCAAAAATCATTCTTAAGTTCCTTGAAAAACAAGTTTTTACAAAAAAAATGTTGATGGATGCATGGATGAATGATAATGCAACAGTTACACACAAGTTCACAAACATGGGGTTCAAAGGTTCAACATTTCGTGCATGGAGTCAAAGGATAAAGCCCACCCCAAGGTATGTACTAACGATTTAATCACACTTGCAATACAAGGTTCTAAGAGTTCCCGGAGTCTACATTCC